>CM052249.1:8605845-8747028 GCA_028455795.1 Lasioglossum marginatum
GTTTTGAACATTTAATATCGTTTTTCTCAAAAACTACTGTCTTTATGGCAAAAATCAATACGACATGAAATGTGTATTTCGATGAGACCTACAACCTTTATTTGGAGTATTTTTCAAAATTACCATTATTTACGGAAATAAATGGAAAAAACTATGATTTTTATGGTTTCTTAATGGTTTCCACCATTACAATAAAATTTCCGCCAATTTTCACTATCATATTCGTAATCAGCACGTCAAAGTACGTAAGAGTCCAGAGTATAAAAAAAATCGGAGGTTTGTCGCTTTCGGAAGTTTATCTTTCTATCGAATTTTATATTCCAGCCTTTTAAAATATTGCAGAATGTTGACCTTGACAACACCTTGAACTTCGCAAGGTCATCAGCTTGGTAAATAATTACTCAAAATAAATAATAAATAATTTCTTCATGTATGTTTCTTGTAATGGGAACTGGAAGATTGACCTTGGACATCATACCTTCCTCGATGATCGAATTGTCCGGAACGAAAGTGCTCGAGGGCTTCGCATTGCAATGGTTCCAAGCCTTTCTTCCACTGCAGAACGTCGTGCTCGAGGTCTAAAGCAAGAAAATATATTTAAAAAAAACTTTTAAAAACCACGCTTATGTTAAAATGCACTAAAAAGGAGAAAATAATTTTTTTCCTGGTTCTCCGCAAAATACCGAATCCGGTTAAATGATTAATAATACTTACCCCCAAAATTTTAAGCAATTAGTAATAAAAAACTAATGTCATGATTTTATTTAAATCTATATTAAATTTTTTTATCTATTCCGACACTAATTTTATAACAGAAGAAATTTTGAACTGATTGCTTAAAATTTTGGGGAGAAATATTATTAATTATTTAACTGGATTCGGTATTTTATGGAGAGCCAGGAAAAAAATTATTTTCTCCTTTAAAGTGCATTTTAATATAAGCGTGGTTTTTAAAAAGTTTTCTTCTATATATTTTATTTTCTACTTTTTAGTCTTTACATATCTTGTAATCGATTTTAATTACCACTTCAACCAAGATCTTTTGTAAAAGGAAAAATATTGTGTCATGATCAGATAATTTATTATCCCGTTTTTTTGTCCTGCCTTTTCCAGTCGTCTTTTCCGTTGCGTAGCAGTTTCAGTCTTTGTCCATCGCCCGTCAGTAATTTTTTGTTTACTTTAATTTTTGTTCCCACGAGTATGCCGGCGAATATTGTCGTCGGAAGCAAGTGTGTATACAAAATTTTAGCAAGTATGTATTTGGACTATCGGAAGTGGTTTAAAATTTGATTACATGATTCGACGCATACAACAGCACGGCAAATTAACATAAGCGTGGTAAAATATGTGGGGCGTCTTGAACTGTACGATTTAAGAAAACGAGTATCCCCTGCGCGAAACTTTACTGTAATAATGGGCGAAGTTTCCGTTTAAAATAGAAAATCGGTAAGTCGGTAAGCTAGAGAACGACATTGAAATGATAAAATGAATTTTTTCGAGTCGCAAAAAATCCTTCTGGCAATCATCATTTTCGTGAAAAAGAACCTATTTTCAAAATTTCATCGAATTCTGAGAAGGGACGTAAACGGAAACACAGCCTAATAATGATATCCTGGCTGAAGGACACTTATTACCGTCTTATCAATATTTTTGACAGTTCGACTGGTGTCTTCCTTCAGGTCCAGGCTCGAGGGGCTTTCTAACGTCACATTTTTCATGCGTTCCACTTCGTCCTCATCGTCTATCACGTACGTCGACGTCGAGGAGATCCGCCTTAGTCTATAGTAAAGGACACAAACTCATAACCTCAATCTTCGTTCCCGGAATGTTGCTCCGACATTGTTATTGTTGCTCTCTAATCGTTCGTAACGGATTTTTGTCTGTGCAGCGCGACTATATTTTAGGTTAAAGTAGTATTTCGTAGTAAAGTGTATTTGATTTCGTTTAAATAACGGGGATACTTGTGCTTGCTAGCCTGACTCGGATGAATTCCGGAAGGACACTTTGCGAGTTTCTTTCGCGGATTGCTCGGCTGGTTCATTGTGGGGCCACGTGGTCGTCGGACACGTGTCTTCGCGACAGCTACATTGAAAATTTTCGCGAAATATCCCGAAAAATTGTCCCGGCTACCGATATCGCATTTCAATTATGCTGGCTGACTAGATCGAGACTGATCACCGTGATTTTTGCAATCGATGCGAAGTCGGTGTCGATTGCCACGCACTGCGAAATTGCCTGTTTTTCGACAATATTGCACGTATAGTCTAAGGATTTTTATATACAATACCGGCTGCGACCTCGGACGGAGAATTTTAATTGACAGAAAGGACGCAATCGTCGACATTTTGCTCCGAGGAATCTCACGTATCGGACGTATTCGAGGCAACGTCCGCGTTCAAGTTGATAAAAAAGAATGTTAATGAAATATGAAAAAATTTATATAAATAAAAATTTCTAATACACCACGTTTTTCAGACGGACTAGAAAGTGTAAAATAATTTTTCCTAGCCCCATACAGGTAGTCCTGAAAATTTGTGATTGTGAATTTTTAATACAATGGCCGGAATTAATATTCGGACGATCTAAAAAAGAGGATAACTTTTTTCATATTGTGCTATACGATTTGAACTTTTTTGGGAAGCTAGACCAATTAGTTTACTACAGGATGTGAAAAGAAACTTTTTCAAAAATTGCAATAGAATTGTAGAAAAAATACTAAAAGTTGCATTTTACAATTTTTTTACGTGGACCTATATCGAAAATTTAAAAAATATGTTATGTAGATCCGTGTGAATTAAACATATTCTAAAAATTACGTCAAAATCGGTCTACGTTGCAATGAGCTATAAATGTTTAAAGATGGTAAAAATTGCAGATTTTCACGATTTTCGGTCTCTAACTGCAATAAATCTAAGGATTCTTACATCTTTCGATGCCTGTCGTTTTTTCCCGCACCAACCGATTTCGATGAAACTCTCACAGCGCATATAATTGACACAGATCTACAAAACGTATTTTTTAAATTTTCAATATGGGCCCAGATAAAAAAATTGTAAAATGAAACTTTTAATATTTTTTCTACATTCCGATCAATTGGAATTTTTGAAAAAATTTCTTTTCGCATCCTGTAGTAAACTAATTGCTCTAGCTTCCCAAAAAAGTTCAAATCGTATAGTACGATATTAAAAAAAATTATCGTCTTTTTAATTTAATTTTAATTCGAGTAACTGTAACTCGAATCGGCGAAAGTCGACATGCATTATTTAACCTAGTTGTGACGCCTGCGTAGGATAAATAATGCACATTCTTATGAGCACGTGAATCGTGCATAAATTATTCGGAAGTCAAACGGTATAGAAAATATGCTCGCGCGAGCACGAAAAATGCCGTCACACAACAAATTTGTTTTGACACTAAACTCAGGGCCGAATGAAGCCTGGTAACAAATGGTACGGGCCCCGCGCTTGCTGCAGAAAATGTTTACCTTGTAAAATTGAGTAATAGCCCTAGCCACCGTTTACAAATATTTTTGCTAAAAAAAAAAGGTCTTTCATTTTTTTCTTGTTTTTATGATAATTTCATGCAAGCCCTCCTGGTAACATTTGCCACGGGCCCCGCGCTGTCTTAATCCAGCCCTGACTAAACTACATGTTCCCTTATAAAAATGACTTATAAAAATTGATTTTATTTAGACTTTGTGCGGCTCCTATTGTAATACGTGCACTACTAAAGATATCTATACAATCGTTCCTTACGAAATCAGTTTTATTATTTTTCTAATTGCAAAATGAAAAACCTGGAGCCGATCATTTTGTAGGTTAAGTGTTCAAAAAATATTTTAATTGCTCTGTAAACATTGTTGTAAGCCGCACGTGGGGTCATTTTTTATCCCGGAGGATTTATAATTAGTAAAACAGTCCTTTGCAATTCTATGCATTTTTTTATCGGGAGTGCAAAGATTGAGATTAGAACGTGTTCATTAACGAAGTTTCATTCAATGCTGGAAATGAGAGAAAAACAGCTGAGACGACTGTTTCTGTTGAACAATTTATCATTGTTTAGTCAACAATGTCAACATTGATCCTACGAGAATGAACGTCGGCTTCAAAAAATATAAAACAATCTCATAGTAATTTAATTACATTATATATAATACGCATATATTTAATTTATATAACTACATCTAATCCAAATAAAACAATAAAATCAAGCTGGCAGCTTGTATTCTTGAATTATCATTTTGTTAAACAGTCATCCCACAATTTCTCAATCTGTTGTGTGTGTTCCCAACATTCATTCAAATATTATGGAAATATTATTCGGAAATGAAGCTTTTTGGAGAAAAATGTTTCAGACAAAAGTTGTATGGTATCAAGGGGGGTATATTGTGACACAACTATTTTTTGCGTGAGTGGAGGCATAGAGGAGATTTCAAGGTCACCTTGATTTCTTTAAATAGAAAGACCTACTTTTTGTATCCTGAATCGATAGACTATTGAATTCTGAGTAAAAATGTATTGACCTCCATACGTCCTAAATCTAATAGTTAACGAGATATTATCGAAATAATTTCCCTTCTTCTTTGGATAATATCTCGTTAACTATTAGGTTTAGGTCATATGAAGGTCAACACTTTTATACTCAGAATTCGATACTCTATCGATCTATGGTATAAAAAAACGGACATTCTATTAAAAAAAAATCAAGGTGACCTTGAAATCTCCTCTATGCTTCCACCCACGCAGAAAATGTTTGTGTCACGATACGCCCCCTTTGATATCATATAACTTTTGTCTGAAACATTTTTCTCCAAAATGCTTGATTTCCGAGATATAGACTCACCGTGTAATTTCGCATTCAAATATTATCGTGAGACAGCTACATCTAATCAAAATAAAGCAATCGAATAAATCTAGAAGCTTGTACTCTTTAATTGCCATTTTGTTGAAGATACTAAGTAAGTGTCCGCTGATTCATGGAAGGGAGTGTAAGTGGTACCATTAAAGGTTCGGCTGAGTTTATTATTAAACAAGAGATAAATGGCAAAATACATTGTAGCACGAAGGATAAACGTAGTCGAAGGAAGATCGATCGGCAGAGAGGAAAAGTTGATAAATTCAATTTCGCTGACAGATGGAGGTCGACACGTGGGCGAGAGGAGCACGCGGCGCGCGCGAATGCACGGGCGGCTCTGTGCTGCGCAGTGGTTGGCGCGCAGATCGATCTGCGCGGCATGGTATTGCGCAGTCACGTGACGTGTATCTCGACGCAGCGAGCACCAGAGTGCTCTGGAGCAGAAAGCGTTCGCGTGTAACCGAAGTTACCCGTGCGCGGTGGGTTTTCGTGTCCGGTGTGTGCGTTTCCTCGCGTGACAGTAGGATTCCCCTAATCGAGAAATCAATTCAATAAGACAATGGACTCGTGAACGATTCAAGGGAAGAAAATGCGAGCTCGCGGGCGAGCAGCGGAAATACTGAAGATCGTCGGTCGCGTAGACGGCGCGAATGTGAGTACCATTCTTATCGATTATTTTCTTTTCCTTCCTTATACTCCTGAAAGCCACGGCCACGTGGCGTGCGAAATTCCAGAAAGACATTTTTCGGTTCACACATAACCTCAATCGCACTGGCGTCCACCTTTTGAGGTTAGGTGCGCGACTCCGATCGAATCGCTTCGGTTCTCTTGTTTTCCGGTGACGTTCGACTGTCGGAATGGACTTGCGTGTTTGTGTGTGCGACTTTCGATGAAGGACGAAGAAAAGGAAGCTTGTGTTGATGGCCCGGGCAACCATTATAGCCCCCGCACGCACGGTTATCGGCGAACGATGCTACTATAGCTCGGGTGATATAATGAACGTGATTATAGTTTCGGGGAATTTTAATTGCGAAAGCTGGGTGTCGCGTTTCGTTGCTGATGCAGCTTCTCAATACCCTTCTCGGGCACTTGTTTAAAGTACTCGGAATTTACGTTTATAGATTATGTGTGTACATGAAATTCCGTTGGTCGGAGATCGTGGTGCATCGCTGACGTGGGCATTGTTTGGCGAAATGAATATTCTAGATTCTATTTCAATTAAAGAAAATGGTATTTTAAATATGATATATATCCTCGAAAATATTTTTGTTTGAACAATCTGAACTAGAAAGTAAAATATTTCATTTAACAATATATGGGATTCGACCCATTATTTCTAGTAGCAATATTTAAAATTGAAATTGAAAATATAGACAAAATATTCTCAATATTCTACAAATAAAATATTTTCAATATCTTCCTGTTGCAATCTTGAAAATATTTTTGTTTGAACAATCTGAATCAGAAAATTAAATATTTCATTTAACAATATATTGGATTCGACCCATTATTTGTAGTAACAATATTTAAAATTGAAATTGAGAAAAGTAGAGACAAAATACAAATTTTCTCAATATTCTTCTGATAAAATATTATTTTCAATATCTTGACATACAATTTCGAAAATATTTTTGTTTCAACCATCTGAACCACAAAATAAAATATTTCATTTAATAATGTATTGGATTCGACCCATTATTTCTAGTAACAATATTTAAAATTGAAATTGAGTAAATAGCGACAAAATATTCTCAATATTCTTCAAATAAAATACTATTTTTAATATCTTCCCGTACAATTTCGAAAATATTTTTGTTCCAACAATTTGAACCACAAAAATAATATTTAAAATTAAAATTATTGAAAATAGAGACAATATTCTTGTCTCTCCAATAGAGACAAAATAGAGACTCAATATTCTTCAAATAAAATATTATTTTCGATATCTTCCCAGCGGAATTGTGGATTTCCACCCACATAAGCGAAATATATAGAAACTCCATATGGTTGCTGGATTCAATGGAAAGGTTTCCTTGATCTCTAGAGCATAATTTACTATCGGATAGAGTCAACATATGGAGGAAAGTGCAAAGAATCGAATTAGCGAGGAATTTATGCGAGATCTTGAAACATGCAGTCGAACGGGGGATCGATTGAATCAAGGACAACCCTAACGTCACGAGGAATTATCGTATTCGCGATCTCATGCCGGCCGGTATAATTTCTTCGAAGACAATAACGCCGTCTGCGAAATAATTAAACTCGAAAGTTCGTTGGACAATTTCTCCGTTGTGCTAGTTGCGTCAGTGGCAAAAGTTGTCAGTCATTGTTCCCACATTAGAGTTAGGCATTAATCGAATAAAATTTTAACCAAGATTGATTGATTAATGTGTACGATTAAAAAAGGTTGAAAAATCGACGATTGATTCAGTCGATTGATGAAGTCAATCGTCGATCGTTAATTAAAAAAATAAATCATCGAAAAATCGGAGACTGATTTAACCAATTTTTGAAGTTAATCGCCACACGGTCTATCCATAAATTCTAATAAGTAGGCACATAGTGATCGAATGCAATTATAGACCAAATGCAATATACAGTGGCCGGAATTAATATTCGGACGCTCTAAAAAAGACAATAACTTTTTTAATATTATACTTAATATTGTGAAAAGAAATTTTTCAAAAATTCCAATTGATCGGAATTGTAGAAAAAATACTAAAAGTTGCATTTTACAATTTTTTTATGTGGGCCTATATTGAAAATTAAAAAAATACGTTTTGTAGATCTGTGTCAATTATATGCACTGTGAAAGTTTCATCGAAATCGGTTGGTGCGGGAAAAAACGACAGGCATTGAAAGATGTAAGAATCCTTAGATTTATTGCAGTTAGAGGAAAATCTGCAATTTACCATCTTTAGACGTTTGTAGCTCACTGCAACGTCGACCGATTGTGACGTAATTTTTAGAATATGTTTAATTCACGCGGATCTCTACAAAACGTATTTTTAAAATTCTCAATATAGGCCCACGTAAAAAAATTGTAAAATGCAACTTTTAGTATTTTTTCTACAATTCTATTGCAATTTTTGAAAAAGTTTCTTTTCACATCCTGTAGTAAACTAATTGCTCTAGCTTCCAAAAAAAGTTAGTACAATATTTAAAAAGTTATCATCCTTTTTAGAGCGTCCGAATATTCCAGCCACTGTACCCAAACACAGTTTACATTTCTTTCAGTGTGCATACAGTTTTGACCTCGTATTTCATTTCGAAATTTCAACAGTTAATCATTAATCAATTATCCGATTACAATTGAAAAGAATGTAATCGCTAACCGCAATTAACGAATAAAGTAGGAGTTTAATTGTTAATTGCGATTAACGATTGAAGCAGAAATTTATTCGTGAATCGTTGATTAAATTTTTGCCCAACTCTGTCCCACATTATGTTTCTCATTAAAAGCGACAGAATTAAAAAAAATTTTTTTCATCTGAGCAATTCGCTCCGATAAGAACATTTACAATATTTGTAACATCTTGTAACGCGAGCTTTTGTTTCATCACGTGCCAGCTCGACCGTAACTAATGTTACCTCGTTATTTTCGCACATGCGAAACTTTTTTTTCCCGATCTATAAATAAATAAATAATGCCACGTTACCCAGGCAAATTATTGCCCGCAATTATTCACGAACCATTGAGAAAAGAGGGCCATGAAAATGTTATCAGTTCCTCGATAGTGAATTGTTCAAAAGTAGACACACTTGTTCATCTCTGGCAAGAATGAATAAATAAAATACGAAACTCTGGAGAATTAAAATTGTACTCTTCATCGATTTTTGTTTATTTCAATCTTTTTAAAACGAGATCCGTAAAGCTGACACTTGGAGCTATATCCCCGTTTTTTTCAATTTTTTGAAAATTGACCCACTATGAAAACACGGCATTTGTTTAAAACAATTGCAAAATAAATGGTGAAAAAAACATTTTTTTCAAATGACGACATTTCGAGTGGATGCTCTTATGTTTTCACTGTACGCTCCTAAAAACTCATTTCTATCGGTTTGTCAGTTCTAGTCTTACAATTTCATGGAAATTATTTGAATAAAAATAAATTTTTTAAAAATACCACGTTTTTAAGACGGACTGAAAAGTATAAAATAATTTTTCCGAGCCCCCCCATACAGATTCCTAGCCCCATACAGATAGCCCTGAAAATTTGTGATTGTGAATTTTTAATAGTTATGAAAATACTTGTACGATTTAAAACGAAAAACGTGGGATGCAATACTTAAGTGAACTATTCATTCATTAATTATCTATTGCATGCGCCCGACGTTTTTCGTTTTAAATCTTACAAGTATTTTCATGGCTATTAAAAATTCACAATCACAAATTTTCTATCTGTATGGGGCTAGGGAAAATTATTTTATACTTTGATCTGTCTTAAAAACATGGTATTTTTTTGTAAAAATTAATATTTTTTATTTAAATAATTTTTTGCACTCTTCTCGCACTCTTGTAATCCTGGAAAAAGGAGTCTACTCCCTTAACCTCGGAAATCGTCGATTTGCGAAAATTGACCCGTTCGGTGGAATTGCAGTGACCTTGGGAATTCACCGGCGCGAATTCTAGTGGACTGCATGAAACAGTAAAAACGTCAATACCGGTCGACATTAAAAGCGCTCAATTAAAATCGTTAGAAATTAAATTCCGTGAATCATCATATTAGTTCGATAACAAATTAATAATGAAAATAGTCCTGCGCGACAAACGAGCTCGATCGAAATCAAACGTACGGCTTTCGACTGAGTTCCCCACGTGTCGCCATAACAGGGGCAAAATTTTAATTTCAAATGCAGCTGGAACTGCAGTTCCATTTAACCGTTACGCCAAGTTTCTTTCCGAGCTGAAACCAAGTGAATAATCAAATAAATAAAAATTTAAATCCAATCAGTTTTTATTGTTTTCTTTTGAGAGTCTGAAATCATTGTGGATCAATAGTCCTTATCAATAGTCTTTCTAGGTAAATTTTAAGAAAATGGAATTAAGTAAAACCTTATTTTCAGTGATGGTAAGCTATGTAAATCCGAAATAAATAAAAATCGTAATAATTTCAGTGAAATTTTATTTTCTAGCATTTTTTGAACATTTCTGAAAGCCATCTCTCACAGTGACGGTGTAAAATTTCGCAGAAATATCGCTCGCATCTTATCAGATCAGTATCGTAGTCGTCGAGAACGTTTGAAAGCAAAAATGATCGTGAATTCTCGGTAGCTAGTAGATGAATCGAAGCTTCGAACAACTCCTTATCGTTCTCCAATTAACAGCCATTGTCCGGTGTCTCGTTTCCGTGAGTGCTTACCGGATCATGTGACTCGGCGATCGCATGGCCACAAATCAAGATCCGCCGCGGAAATCGTCGATCGATCCTAATTAATCATCCGCACAAGACCACTTTCTCGGTCACGTTTCCTTCTCTTCAAGTCCCCATGGACTTCGCTCGTGCACGAATTGAAAAAGAAAACGACGATGGTGGGGCTCGGAAGAAGTCGATGTCCCTCTTAATTAGTGATGGCCATACAATAACTCTGTCTTGCAAGTTTTCGAACAAATCAATCACCACAGAGTTTCGAATCAATTCGATATTTATTCGAAATTAGAAATTCTTGAAAGTCTTGATAATCTTAAGGGGGTAGACATCTTTCTCCAGGATTGCTTCATTGAGAAGGTTTCGTACAACAAGACGAATTAACGGACCATAAGAACAACACAAAATCTGTTTGTTTGTCACATTAAATTTAATAAAATTTTGAAAAAAAAATTTATTAAATAATTGATTGTCTACCATTTGAAAGTTGTACTATTTAATAATAACCCAGATAGCATTGAGACATCTGTAAGACGCCTGCCGCAAAACATTGGGACGTCTTAAAGACGTCTGAACGGCTCCCGAAAGACGTCTTATTCCAGATGTAAAAATGACGTCTCCAAATAGACGTAAAAATAACGTCTCCAAATAGATGTAAAAACGACGTCTCCAAATAGACGTAAAAACGTCTCCAAATAGACGTCTTAAAGACGTCTCCAAATAGACGTAAAAACGACGTTTCCAAATAGACGTCTTAAAGACGTTCAGACCTAAAACCGACGTAAAACAGACGTCTTTGAGACGTCGGGTGCTATCTGGGAACTGTTACAGATTTCCTTCATCAATAACTGTTAAGAGCGATCGAAATGAATTTCTCTCATTGATAACTGTTAAGAGCGATCGACATAAATTTATGTCATCGAATAACTGTTATAAGTGATCGAAATGAATTTCTGTCAACGATAACATTTAACAACAAGATAAAAAATTGTCGGTTACTTATTGTCCTTCTTTGTAACCAATACGATTTTAGTCAATGAAATACTTGTTATTCCATGACTTTTTTTTCTTTTTGGTTATAACAGTTACGGTCCCTGGTTGCAAGTGATTCGAATTTCTTGTCGTAAATATTGAATCGAAGTGATTCAGATCCCATCATTACTCGTGATCGCCTTTCCAGTTGTTCCTCGCGATCGCTATCGCGTTTTACCCCTTCCTGATCCTGCCTCATTCAAAGGTCGATCCTCGAACCGAACGGGGAACCTCCTCCGAGGTCTTTTTCGACGTTTCTTCCAGGTCCTTTCATCTAGCACTCGGTTTATTACCATTCCGTCTTGCGTGGAAGTTCTTTCTTGACAATTTCGTGTTGACTCAACACACTCGAGCCGTTTGTTGACTCGGATGTGGATGACACTGGCTGTTCGCTGGATATAAAAGGGCACGCACGGATGTCTCGGGCTCAGTCGATCCCATGCTCTTGTGGTAGTTCGTCGGTGCCGGTGATTACGCTTCGTGGACACGTGGTGATGTAAACGGTGTTGGTGCAAACGAACACTGCCCGCCGGCTGCTATATCGCTGTCGGAAAACTTGCCACGCGGTGTAAGTCGGCTTTATACATTTTCCACGTGAAACATTTCTTTCGTTAACGTTCCTTTTACGCTGGCTTCATTACACAATTCTGTCGCTTAACGCTTTGAAGAGAATTGAATTATAAAATAATTATACAAGATAATTTAAGGGCGAATTGAAACAGTGCGAATTTATTTGTCACACAAATTCAATTCAGTAGAAGTTCCAAGACCATTTAAAGAAAATTAAAATAATACGAATTTAATGTACCGCACACAAATTCAGTATAAATTCCAAGACCAATTAAAGAAACTTAATAAAATAATACAAATTTAATTTAACACGCGAATTTAATTCTGTATGGATTCCAAGACTATTCAAAGAAAATTAAAATAATACTAATTTAATTAGTCACACGAATTCAATTCTGTATGGTTTCCAAGACAATTAAAAGAAAATTAAAATAATACGAATTTAATGTACCTCACACAAATTCAGTATGGATTCCAAGACAATTCGGTCAGAATATTGTAACCACGTTACGATATATCATTTTGCAATTCATTGCGGGAAGTAAGGCCTAAGAGTTTCTGCTGACTATCCATTTTTGCACAGCGTTATTGTCGACACCGATTCAGTTTTTCCTCAACGTGTATTTGGTTTTGCTTACGCAAGTTGTGATCGCGAATCTTTGTTAGATAGATTAGGACGGTGGCAGTTGCTATAATATAATAATAAATAAATAAAGTAAAATAGTTGTATATCGATCAGCTACTCCGAAACTGGGGGATGAAGCCACCCCCGAATTTTCACTTGT
The DNA here is from genome assembly GCA_028455795.1 of Lasioglossum marginatum. Classification (NCBI taxonomy): domain Eukaryota; kingdom Metazoa; phylum Arthropoda; class Insecta; order Hymenoptera; family Halictidae; genus Lasioglossum; species Lasioglossum marginatum. The sequence continues at coordinate 8,618,456 of CM052249.1, forward strand.
CTGATGCAACCGTTGGATGACCAATTACTTATTATTATTATTTATTATTATATCTATTAAGACAGTAGAAAATAGATCAGAAAATTTCAAAAATTGAAGATGTCAATATACGATTTCTCCTGTATTAAAATCATTAAATGAAGAAATAGCGTTCAATTTAGTTTCTATTTCTTGCAATCGATACAAACAATTTTTATTTTGCATAAATATCCGCTGTGTATTTATGACAAATAGTGACTAAGATGTTTTCGACAGTGAACCTCGATCGGTCTCTATCCTTAGTCACACAAAAATCAGCACTATGACACATTATTGTAGTCATCCACCTCTCCCTTTAAGGGACTGCTATTTAAGTTCACGCAAAATACCGAACCCGAGCAAAAGCTAAAAAATAAAAATACTAAAAAAATTAGTTGAAACCTCAGCCCAGCTAAGACCTCACACAAGTTGTCAGACGAATCATACCTTATATGAGGAGTTTTATTAATAAACTAGTGTTTTATTTATCGTAAACAGACAGCGGATTTTTTTCCCATATGTCGAAAATGAGTAGGTGTAATTTTAAACAGTAAAACCGTTAGAAGAATTTAAAAATACTTATAATTTAACCCCTATACGATTAATTTTACGGTTTCAGTGATTAGAACTGTCTTTGCACAGTAAAAGCTCCTTTACTGTCCAACAGCCGTGTTTTGCACGGACAGTGATCGTATCCGGACACTATATTTTTATGACTGCGCCAACCGCGCCGAGACTTCAATAGAGAGCCGAACATAGAGCATGACAGAGCATGACAGAGCATGACAGTGGAGGGGGTAGGCACTGGACAGCGATCGTACAGGCGGTCTCGGACAGTAAAGGAGCTTTTGCTGTAGTTCCCTGAAGAAGGAGAAATCTACTGTATGCCTACATGTTCTCCAATAACATTAACGAAACAGAATTTCATCTCGGTTTAAAGAAAATGAATAACATAAATATTTATTAGACTATGTTCAGAATCTTCATCGCGAGTCTGATATTAGGGGTTAAACATATTAATAAAGAAAATAAATTTCTATTTTACTCCAGTTTGTTGCAGATCAGGTGGAAAATTTTTATTTCGCATAAAGAGCTGTCTAATCATTAGATTTTATGCATTTATGATAAAAATGGCCACGCACAATTTAAAGCAGTGGTCATATTAAAACGATTTAAGGACGCCAGCGTATTAGTTTCAGTTTAACAAGATAATTAATTGATGAAAAAATTTTGCATCTGGCACCTGTGTCTTGCAAGCAAAGCAAACATTTTTTGTTTTGCATAAATAAATCTACAACGTTTATTTAAAAGCTGATGAAAATTTCTTGACAAATATTAAACAATTTTGGTGCTTATTTTACTAATCATTACTATCTTTACAATAATTATTTCACACATATTTTTCTAATTCGTAAAACCAGCAATTAGAATATTGTTTTCTATTAATTTTGCGAGGTGATCAATTTATTTATCGATGGTAATAGCCGTGGTCAATCACATTATGAATACTCGTCTATCCGCGTGTCAAGTGTCTAACGTGGAATTACGGATCGACGAGGTACGATTACACAATATACATACATAGACACGAATCACGGGAAAGGACAGAGTGGACAATAGAGCTGTGTCATCGGAGCACGTGGCCGTCCATTATCGATTCAGACAGGAAAAAGGCGTCGCGAAAAATTACGACGATTTTAACGCACTTCTGCGAACAGCGTCTTTTTTTTTATATATATCTCTGTCGGCAGGACTGATTTCCAGGAACTTCATTTTTCGTTTGAAGAAAAATTTTATCAGCAGATCTTTATGGAAAATAAAAATTTCCACCTGAATTACAACAAACTGGAATAAAACTATAATTTTCCTCCTTAATATTTTTAATAAGTTGAAAATATTGTAACAGTGTTTTTAAATTCGTCGAATGTTTTTACTGTCTCAAATTACACCCACTCATTTTTCTTATAAATTTTTCGGATTCCTAATTTTTAACCGTTAGTACAAAAGTTGCTGCATCATTATTCAAAGTATTGTTAACATTATTGAATACGTTGGTATCTAATCAATTACTAAAAATTTTTATATTCGTACAAGGAAGGAAATTAATTGTAGAATGAAATTATTTAATTAGATCGCGAACGAAATGTTAATTAAACTTGAAAATTATTCATGTTAAAATAGCACCGAGTGCAGAGGGTTAAATCTAAGATTCTATACATATATTATTATATATATAGAATAATACATATAAATCATGAATTTTGAAAATTTTCAAAAAATGGGATATAAAATACGACAGTATTTAGTACTATTTCAATTTATTTCAGACCTAAAAGGGCTACTGACACGGAAAATAAAATTGTATTCGATTCGAATTTCTTAAAATTTGTCTACAAAAATTGCAAATTGTTTAATAATTAGTTTAATAATAATAATGATTTATTAGAAATATTATTTTGGCAGAATTAGTGCATCAAATTTTAGAGATGGCTAATTTTAGAGATCCAGCGAATTTATCTCGTTATTTTGACATTTCAATAATTCAATGAATTTGTTTCTATGGAGATACAGAGCACGGACACACAGGGACGATTACTGGCAAAAATTATTTTCAATCTCGAGCGACCTCAGATAGTGAACTTGACTTACATAAACCCATCAAATTGTAAATACATATTGGTGATCTAATCGAGCCAATGCTCGCAGTAACAGCAAGTCGGTTACTATTATTTGTACCCGTATTATTGTTTGCATAACATTTTCTTTTCTTATTCAGTGTCGTGAAAATGAAATTGGAATAGTAATCGCGTATCGAAAAAGTAATTGTTTTGTTGCAAAACTATTGGTCGTATGTCTATCTATGTTTAGGAACAATAGTGAAACGTTTATTACAATTGACCGAGGAAAGATTGAACAATTTTAATCGCGAACAGGAATGACGTCGGCGTGGAATGAATTAGTCATGAACTATGCGTTATCAGAAAAAAAATGTGCAGCCTCGATATTTCCGACAGGAAATAAATAAAAAAATATCGTCGACAGCTATTTTGATGGCTGTTCTGCTTCGTCCAGCAATTGATATGAAAAATTAGAGTTCATTGTGAATTGAGAAAACGAATTAATTAGTACGAATTTTGCGAACTGATGAATAGACAGCGGATTTTATGCATTTATGACAAAAATGGGTAGGTTTAATACTAAAGGTGACTGATGTGTATAGTATTATGAAAATAACAAGATTAAATTTATTTATATTTTGTGCGATCTTTTTTACATATAATATATACTGGAATCAAAAAATATATTCAATAAATTGCCATGCAAAAACCCCTTTACAATTTCAATAATTGTGTAATTTCAGTGTTAAAAGATTTAAAAAATACCACTATGGTATTTTAATTAAAAAGAGAGAATTGAGAAAATGAATTAATTAGTCCGAATTTTGCGAACTGATGAATAGACAGCGGATTTTATGCATTTATGACAAAAATGGATAGGTTTAATACTAAACCTACCGACCATTAAAAGTGACTGATGTATATAGTATTATACAAATAACAACATTAAATTTATTTATATTTTGTGCGATTTTTACATATAAAATATTCTGGAGTCAAAAAATATATTCAATAAATTCCCATGCGAAAACCCCTTTACAATTTCAATAATTGTGTAATTTTAGTGTTAAAAGATTTAAAAAATATATATATATATATTTTAAAAATATATATATATATATATATATACAGGGTGTCTCAGCTGAAGGAGGCCACCTAAATATCTCCTTTATTTTGAATAGCTCAAAAAATATTTATAGCATAATTTAAATGGTATTGAAGGAGGAACATCATAGAAGGACCATTTTTTTGTCCGGTTATTTTTCATAGTTTTTTCAAGGTCATCGTTATTTTTTATCGGGAAAACTTACTTTTTCTTTTATTCCATCTTGTAGCAGGTGAAAAAATACATTTGAATATGCTGAAGTCATTACCTTCAGGTGACCTTGAGTACCAAAAAATATATTAGGATTACATTTACAACTTACAATATGTTCCGTCCCAAGACGAAACAGACGTTTTATTATATAAAAAACATCTGGATGGCAGACCTATTCTAATTGCACTAGCAATATAGGTAACGAGTCGAGCCAAGGTTTACCACCGTACCTGTCCCATGTTTACAATGCCCATCGGGCCCACCAAATGAAGGGAAAAAAAGTTTCCCCGATGAAAAATATCGATGACCTTGAATATGAAAAAATTGTTCTATATAGAATATATTTTTCATCGAGAAAACTTCTTTTTATTCCATCTCGTAGCGGCTGAAAAAATACACTTGACCATTACCTTAAGCCATTACCTTCAGGTGACCTTGAGTCACCAAAAAATGTGATGAAATTGTAAGATAAAATATTAGGATTAAATTTGAGCTTATTGTAAGTTGTAAATGTAATCCTAATACATTTTTTGGTACTCAAGGTCACCTGAAGGTAATGACTTCAGCATATTCAAATGTACTTTTTCAGCTGCTACAAGATGGAATAAAAAAAAAGTATGTTTTCCCGATAAAAAATAACGATGACCTTGAAAAAATTATGAAAAAATAACCGGACAAGAAAATTTTTTCTTCTATGATATTCCTCCTTCGATACCATTTAAATTATGCCATAAATATTTTTTGTACCATTGAAAATAAAGGAGATATTTAGGTGGCCTTCTTCAGCTGAGACACCCTGTATAATATAAATATAATATAATAAATATAATAAATATAATAATAATTAAAACACCCTATATAATATAAATATAATATAATAAATATAATAACAATATAAATTAAATATAATGAATATAATAATAATTAAAACACATTTTTATTTCACTCCAGTTTGTTGCAATCCAGCTAGAAAATTCTTATTTTGCATAAAGGTCCGCTGTCTACTGATGAATGTTGAGCCGCGAATTTATCGAATGCCGCGTATATGAGATCCGCGTTGGAATTTCACCTCGACGAGTAGTCGACACGCTATTAAATACTGGATAGTTCATTCTCGTGGCGTTATCGATCCGAAAGCTCTAATAAAGGCGTGCTTGACCTTCCGGCAAAAATCATTCCTCATAAAAAAATTCCGCAGAAGTTTACCCTACTTGCACCACGAGATTAATCGTTCGATTCTCCCCAAAAGTTTACTTTGTTTCCCAGAAACCAAAATGGCGTTGTCCAAGCACGAAAAAGATCGGGGGGAATTAACACTAAACCTACCACCACCGGTTCCAGATTTTTTTATTTTGCAATTATTGAAATAATAAAAATTATTTCATAAAAAATATAATATAATATAATTTAAATCAGAATAACTTTTTTATGAATGAACCCAAACGACTTCAATTTCTCTGTAAGGCTAGAAGAATTGCGAAAAACAACAGTAAAAATTGATTTTTACAACTTTTTTAGCTGGGTCAATAACGAAAATTTAAAAGGTGTGTTTGGTCAACTCTTATAAATTATATACGCTCTGAAAATTTCATTGAAATCGGTTAATTGGTTTACGAGTTATAAACGATCAAAAGTGGTAAAGATTGCAATTTTTCAAGATTCTCGGTCTTTTTACCATTTTTGATCTTTCATAACTCGCAAACCAATTAACCAATTTCAATGAAATTTTCGGAGCGTGTATAATTTATACGAGTTGACCAAACACATCTTTTAAATTTTAAAAAAGTTTTTATTATAAATTTTAAAAGGGAACATTTCATTTTTAAGGCTCGGTAGGTTTAGTGCTACTATAAAAATGTAAAGAAATGTTTATTTTGCATAAAGATCCGTCAATAAATTAGTGTTATCCAGCATAGAGGATTTTTAATTTTTACGCAAGATAAGAATTTGTTGTTCCATACACGTTAACCGGTTCGCTTGTATCATATTGTAGAAAATCAACATCGGACCAATCATTATACGACTACATAATTATCGTGCGCAATCATTCCTCGTTACGCGGGTCGTTTTTAATGAACGAGCATTGAAGCTGATGAACACACGACGATACGTTACTAACACCGGCGTCGTTTAATTGTTTACAAGCGTGTCGGAGTGAGAAACAAGAATCGCCTAATTAGGGTCGCCGCAGTATACATACAGCTCGCGTTTAAAATAATCCGTGGATACCAGAACGATCTCGGGACCAAGCCTCGACAGTTACATAAAAATAATCGCGGTTTTGTTCTGTCGTTGAAATTTGTTGCGTCGAATTGCGACACCGCGATCAATTTACAACTCGCCAGGGGAACAGGCCTTGTATTGCATCGGATCTTGCAATTCTCATTTTTTTTTGCCCGCAACCGCCATTGCACCAGCAATCTCGTTTGATGATTCTAATGACAACGACTGATGGCTAAATCGTCCAGGCAATTCAACTCGTTGCTTACCGGTGTAGTCCGTTAATTTCCATTATCGTTCCGAAAGATTTACGACCGTTTAATTTTTCCGCATCTCCTTAGGCCGTTTCCGCAAATTAACAATTAAAATTAAGATTAAGAAATTACAATTGAAATTAAGAAATTAATAATTCGCTAACGACATGCCTGAATATTTATTTAGCAACCACCGCAAATTTATTTATTTATTTGCAGAATCCCAGGTGATCCCCGATTATTCGAAAGGAAACTCGTTCCAGCAGCGACTGATCTCCAAAATGGCGGACACCGGAAGGTGAGGAACTTTAGTGAGGAACCTTAATTAAATTCTCGTGTGCTAAATTGTGGACATTTATGAAAAAAAAATTCGGAATTGCAAGGGTGCTGGTATTCGCGTTCTCATTTTTCGGTAATACAGAAATGGAGTTTTTCAGTAGTCAAAAATGCCAGATGAAAGATCGATCTAGGGCGCTGTCGCTCTCAAAAGTTCTATTTTTTCGTTTACGAGGCGTAATTTGCATTATTCGAAAAAATCTTTTTCGTTTTCGGATTTTTGAGGGGGATAGCGTCCTAGATCGATCTTTCATCTAGCGATTTTGACTACTGAGAAACTCCATTTTCATATTATCGAGAAATGAGAACGCGAATCCCGCAGCCTAGCAATCCTGGAAACGAGTCTTCAAAACAACATTACAATATTCTGAAATTTTTCTAATCTCTTGCTGTTTTATATTTCACCCAGCCAAAAAATTTAGCACACTTTCATTTATGTAATTTCTTGTAAAAATTGTATCTCTTACGCAGATACGAAGAGCACAACATGTGCAAGACGCGCTCAGCATGCAGCCTGCGAAAACTGAGAGGTAAAGGATTTTCCCAGAGTGTGCACGCACCTTTAGACCAGGCCTGGGCAACGTCCCCACCAACGTAACTGATGGGGAGGGCCCAGTAGTGGGGGAGGAGGAGTCGCTTGCGGGCCGCAAGTTGCCCAGGCAGGCCTGTACGTAGTGATGGGATCTGAATCACTTCGAATCGCTTCGATTCAATGTTTACGACAAAAAGTTCGAATCACTTCCATTGTCTTGAAAATCTTGAGAGCCTTAAAACTTTGGAAGGTTCGGGAGGAACGTACCAATATTATAAAAAGTAGAACATTTATTAAGATTATCAAGACTTCGAAAATTTTCAAGAATTCAAGAGTTTCAAGAATTTCTGATTTCGAATAAATATCGAATTAATTCGAAACTCTGTGGTGATTGATTTGTTCGAAAACTTAGCACGACAGAATATTGAATGCCCATCACTATCTGTACGCATAGTATCTAAGTAAATTTAGATTTGACACATCGTCTACGTTTCAGACATGATCCCAGCGAGGGTGGTGCTGTACATGCTCTCATTCTCGGGCTTCACCGTCTCGTTCATGATGAGGACCGACATAAACATCGCCCTGGTGGCGATGGTGAAGCAACCATCGGCCACGAACAACGACACCATGGACACAGTCGACTCTCAGTATTGTTACGCAACGCCGAACGCTTCTCTCACTAACAACACGCTGTCCTGGGACCAGGTGCGTCCTCCAAATCCAGAATTCTTGACTTTCCAAAGGGAATTATGCCAGTACACAATAAACGTCATGCTCTTCGTTATCAATCGCCGAGGATAATGTTACCCGGGTCGCGATCTTGTTTCAAAGGCTGCGCAACGAAAGGATATTGAAAATTCTGTTCACGTAACGTCACGTGTATAATCATCGGCCGCGATCTTGTGGATGCTTAGCGACGGCGGAAACTCTATAATTGCCGCCTCCGTGACTCGATAATTGGCACTGTTGAAATTGATAGAGCGATTAGAGCGACCGATTACGTTACGACCGCCCGGACGAGGACACTAATCAGTTTGCGCCCGCCCTTACGTAAAACTTGATTCGTTTAGCCGCGATCTTCTGACGGGATACTGGACACGCGTTCCACGAAACGATTAGAATTCCTATAGATCTGAATCAGCGACGGAACTTGTTTTTCTATCGAACGATTCCTCGACGACAATCTCACCGACGTATCACTGGCGCTCTCCCGAGTAGAACGAGTACAAACACGATACACTTTCCGCCATGATCAGTTCCGCGAGGGGCCCGTTCGGATAATCGAGGCTCCGGTAAACATGCTCCGAAGTGTGTCGTGTTTGTACTCGTTCTAATCGGAAAACTGTCACGGACACGTTGGTGAAAGAATGATCACGACCAAAAATTAATTTTCAGGAGGAGCAAGGGGAGTTCGAATGGAATCCCACGATCCAGTCTGCCATAAGCGGGTCGTTCTACTGGTGCTACATACTGTCGCAAGTAGTCGGGGGCGTGCTGACACAGTATTTCGGTACTAAGGCGGTTTTCGGAGGGTCGCAGCTGATCACTGCGATCTGCAGTCTGCTCATGCCAACCGCGGCGGAGATTCATTATGGGTTCATCATTGCTCTGCGGAGTATTCAAGGCATCGCGAGTGTGAGTATCTTCGAGAGAAACAAACTTGGAGAAATTCCACTTAATTTGATGGTGATTTCTATATTTTTTTCAGGGACTGACGTGGCCAGCGATGTACGCGGTGGTCGGACACTGGATCCCACCGGTCGAACGTTCGCGCTTCATGTCTTCCTTCCAAGGTAAATCCTCCCCCGACCGAGCACACCGATTACTTTCTTTTCTTTCCTGTTACAGTGAAACCTCGACATGTCCGTTTTCTTTTTAGCGTTTCTCGCAAATAAACGAATAATCGAATGAAACACGAGAGAGAACCCGAGAAAAAAACGCTGGTTTTTATACGCCTTTGTGTTGTCTGTGGAGAAACTACTAATGGCACGCTTCTTTCAGAATAAGCGGGAGAACGGAAAGAAAGAAAAACACACGAGAGATACTTTGTTGTTTCAGTCGAAATTCACACACACACACGGTTCGAGGTATCCACATACACGAGACCTCGTACGTTTCTCGGTCGATTACGAGATTCTGATTAACGAGCATACGGTGTCTCTCTTTCTCCCACTCATTCCGATGGACGTGTTTCACTTTGTTTCTGATTCATTCAAGCTCTCCACGTGGTTGCATTCGCCGGACCGAGGGGTATACTCAACAGCGACCGCTCAACAGCATGAGAAAGGCCGAGTATACTTCCAGCTGGTAGAATCAGCCGGGCTCGAGGGATAAACACGTTTTGTAATGCTTCTTATTGTTTTTTCCATGACTCGTTTTGTACGTGCGTTTTCCCTGCAAGGGAAATCCGTCGACGTCTATTTTATTTTGCCCAAGGAGTTGCGCATAAGATCATCATTCTCGCCGTACGCCTTTCTCGGGCACGCGCGATCGATCAACGGGTCTCGGGATCAACGTGGAATTCCATTTAGGCTAGCACTCGGACGAACAGTTTACCGTTGAACGCTCTAAAATGAAGATTAGCAGAACTACACGATCTAAGAAACAGCACGGACCCTTATAAAAATGACAAGATTGATTTCATTTGGACTTTGTGCGGCCCCTATTCTAATACCCCTAAAGATATCTGTACAACCATTCCTTACGAAATCATTTTTATTATTTCAATAATTGTAAAATAAAAAATTTGAACCCGGTCATTTTGAGTAAATGCTTAAATAAATACATTCAATAGCGCAGATGTTGAAGTTGAAATAAATTTAATCTGAATTTAGTTCAACTTCGTTAAATCGAGACTCCGCGACAAATGGAATTCCGCGGTGCACGTCACGACCATACTGTTGCCCGTAATCACATTGTAGAAGTACGCGGGCTAAGTCTTGGTACGTGTAAACGTCTTCAATCTTCACAGGCAAGATCGATACGATTGGACTCACGAAACTCATTTGGGCATTTCTCTGATCATGTTCTGGACTGTGTTTCATTGCACCAACGAAAGAATGAATGTTCATACAATTCACCATGAAACGCTTGTACCATGTTAATAAAATCAAGGCCGAGTTTGGAAAACGAAAAAAAAATGTACCTAGTACCCCGGATAGAACAATGTCCTCCTTGATATATTTTCAGGTACAGGGATTTCATTGTCATATTGTAGCAACCTCGCCTCGTGCACTCATCATCATCCTCCCCTTACTAAGTCTCTACTTGAATCGCTTTACAGGGTGAAATATAGCGCCACCGTTGAAGAGCGAATCGTCGCCAAGAACGAAATCGTACACGAGCCAAGGCGAAGAGCCATTCGACAAGCATCATGTTTCAGCTTCGTTCCGGGTCGTGGGGTGAGCCACTCCTAACGTCTAGATTATCTATATTCAGGGTTCAGCTTTGGCATCGGGATTACCTATCCACTGTGCGGATTCATCATCGCCCATTTCGGATGGAGATTGGTCTTCTACACGACCGGCACCGTCGGCATCTTCTGGTGCCTCTTCTGGTACTTCTTTGCCTACGACACTCCCGCCAATCATCCGAGAATATCGCAGCAGGAGCTACGCTACATCCAAGAGAGCGTTGGCGACCAGGTTCACAGGACCCAAGAGGTACTATCGTAATCAGCTTGATCTTCATTCTTACCGAAAACACTTCGCAAGCGGCTTGGTAGAACGGCTTTCATCAGTTTGCAACTTGAGGAAGTAGCATTACCCAAGACCAATGTTCTACAATTCATTCTGGACACTTTGTTGAAATCGTCGAAGCTGTGACCACAAAGACCATCTTTTTTTTACGGATGTGGGGGAAAATACCATTACGTACATACACCCCCTTCAACGTCAGTTGGGGGGGGGGGGGGGTAGTGTGGGGCTCACCGCTCGGTTGGTCGGAGTCGACATATACACTAAAAACCTAACCACACCCAGGACGGTTAATAAGGCGCCTCTCTACAAATTCTGTCCCAATTGTCGGTGAGATGCATTATTGGGCGGTGGGCGCATTATTCACATTTCTCTCGCATCTCATCAAATCGGGTCGTACCCACATCTGTTCTTGGCTAAAACCCACAAAGACCACCTGTAGCTTCTTCATTTCTGGGACTCGTCCAATCTGGCTTCTCAGTTGCTTTACAATTAATTCTGGAGACTTTTGTTAAAATCGTAGAAGTTGCGAACCCACAAAGACGACCTGTAGCTTCCTCATTTCTAGGACTGGTTTGTTAACGATGTTTTAATTTTGTTGTGCAGAGCATGCCAGTTCCGTGGAAGCTCATCCTAACATCGTGGCCAGCCTGGTCCATCGGCATCACGACCTTCGGTAGAATATGGGTGCATTACGTCTTCATTATTTCCGGACCAATGTACATGAAGAAAGTCCTAGGGTTCAGCATCCAAGCGGTGAGTACTTGGCGTGTTCTAATTCCCTTTGTTTCCCTGCGTATTGTTTCTGACGTATGTCGCTGTCTTTCGCAGAACGGAGTGCTGTCCGGTTTACCCTTCATCTGCAGTTACTTCAGCTCCGTTGCGTTCTGCTACATTGCCGATGTCCTGGTCACACAGAAGATCCTGTCGCTGACGAATGTCCGCAAGATATTCACCGCTGCCGGTATGCGTTTCAAAAGGATTTACGTCAATATAATACTAGGGGGTAAACTTTACCTTGACGGACTCAAAATTTCTGCCATTTTCCAATAAATTATGATGTATTTGGTATGTAATCCAGTAGATTTGTACGCGGCGCGGCTTCAGTCGAAGTTTCAATCCTCTAGGATCAATGGTTTAAATCAATTGGATTTATGGTTGCTTAAAGTTCAGCATATTTAGGTATTTTTGACAGGTAAGGGCGCCGCCATATTGGTTTGTAGTGCTGCCATCTAGCGGTTCTGGTCGATAAGCGGCGCGCGATCGCCACTACAAACCAATATGGCGGCGCCCTAACCTGTCAAAAATACCGAAAAAGCTCAACTTTAAGCAACCATAAATCCTGAACCATTGATTTTAGAGGATTGAGACTTCGACTGACGCCGCAGTACAATCTACATAATTTATTGGAAAAAGGCAGAAATTTTGAGTCCGTCGAGGTAAAGAGCAGCCTGATACTAAACCATGTATATCTCCCAACGTTTGCTTAAGCGAGACGCTCTTTGTGTTTCAGCCCAAGTGGTTCCCGGAATATTGTTAGTATTGATCGGTTATCTGGGCTGTGACATCATTCTCGTTTTAGTGATATGGTTCATAGCCGTCACCCTTATCACTGCTGCTTACGCAGGAGCGATGGCGAGCATCGTCGATATCGCGCCAAATTTTGCTGGTAAATAAACGTAACTTACTTATCCGAAGAGCATCCTCAAACATTTCTGTTTCACGGTCTACCGTTCCTTCGCAGGTCCAATATTGGCGTTCGCACAGACAATCCACATGTCGGCTAGTTTCCTGTCTCCGATCGTCGCTGGACTGCTTACTCGGCATAGTGTAAGTCGCTGTATCTCATCCATTAGTAGACATGTTAAAGAGAATTAAAGACATCAACGTATCGGTATCAGTTTAATCAGATTATTAAAAGAAGAAAGAAATTTTGACTGCTCTTTACTTTACCGGACTCAACATTTTTGCCATTCTCCTATAAATTATTATGTATCAGATATGTAAACCAGTAGATTACTACCCGGGGAACCTGCAGATCGAAGTTTCGATCCTGTAGGATCAATGGTTCAGGAGTTATGGTTGCTTAAAGTTGAGCATTTCAAAAACACTGCAAATTGCTCAACTTTAAGCGACCATAACTTCCGAACCATTGATCCTACAGGATCGAAACTTCGACTGCAGCCGCTCCGGGTACAAATCTACTGGATTACATACCAAATACATCATAATTTATAGGCGAAAGGCACAAATTTCGAGTCCGGTAAGGTAAAGTTTACCCGAAATTTTTATTTTGCATGAAGATCCGCAGTCTATTCATTAGGCTTGACTGACATAATGAACGAATTGTTCCCGCAGCAAGCCTTGGATGCCTGGAGGCAAGTTTTCGGTGTGAGCGCGTGCGTAGCCTGCGGCACGTACGTGGTCTACCAGATATTCGGCACAGCGGACATCCAACCATGGAACTACCCCGACCACAAGTATCCTCAATCGGACAAGGAGGACTTTCAACCCCTGAACGATTCTCCCCGCAAGAACGGGAAGATCGTGAAATCAAGCTTGACCGAGGAAGCGTAACAGAAATCACAGTAAAATCGGGAATCTCTAAGCCTCGTGCGGCGTACACCGGGAAACCTCTATTTTTTCGTAAGGTTCGTGTAAATAAAATATCCCGTAGAGACCTCGCCGGGAGGCGAGGATTAGTACATTCGAACGAGTTCGACACTGTTTGCGATGTCTCGGGGACGCACAAAATGCTCTCGCATCCGTCGTTTCTCTTTTAAGTATAAGTTGATTTACACGTTACTCTGTGATCTAAGCCTCTCTGTCGCCTCGATTGTTGAACGATTGACGAGAATCAAGTAGGCCACTGCCGTTCGCGCAGACTATAACATTTAACTCCGTTGTCTTTGACGCGCCGAACCTGAGGATCAGTTTCTAAGCTTGCTGTCGCCGAGGAATTAGGCGTATCCGTCTGTCTACGAGTCTAGGTAGAAGTGTTCGTGCAGACGAATAAGATAAGGAGGATTTAGCTAGTTTCTTTGAAGAGGGACACTGTTAATCTTATGTGTATCGGAAAGACTATCTGTCTAGGATTCTTTGCTGTACTATAGCAACCGTTTAGGGCACGCAAGGAGTATGTACTTACGCAATTATCGAACAATAGAGCGAGGAGAGTATCCCAGATAGGACTCAACGTCTCACAGACGTCTGTTTTACGTCGTTTTTAGGTCTGAACGTCTTAGGTCCCAAAAAGATTTGGAGACGTCGTTTTTACGTCTGAAATAAGACGTCTTTTCAAAGATGTCTTCTAAAAAGATGTCTGAAATAAGACGCTTAAAAGATGTCGAAAAGACGTCTTCCAGACGTTCGAATGTCTTGCGGCAGGCGTCTTACAGCTGTCTTTGAGATGTCTCTGTGCTATCTGGATATAATGTATAAACGAATAAGACATTACATTAGACGATCGCAAAAGTTCGTGCCTGGTGTGAGAATAAAACCCAAGCGATTACACGTTGAAAGAACAGTTTTATTAAACAGCTATTTAGTCTACAAGTGTTGCCTAGCATTTTACAAGTTGATGGAAAAAATCTTTTTCTTTTTTTTTTGAGATGCACGAACTTTTGCAATCTTCCAATATTAACCCTTCGCGTTCTACGAGAAATCAGGATAAACAATAAATGAAACTTCAGGTTGCGCTGTTAGCTGTTTTTTTATCGGTTTGAACGATTCACTCACCGAAATCGAATTGGAGCGCGGAGGGTTAATCTGATTGGTGCCTTGTATCAGGCTCTCGATGATCTTTCTGCATCTCCTAGTAACCGAGGAGATAAATGCGCTTAGTTTTAGTACTTATGTTCTCATTATGTCATTATAGTATTAGCCGCTGATCACTGGCAGTTAAGTAAGGACGCGAAAATATATCGTCGTCCGCCCTCGATTTTTTGCAATTAATTCCATTCGTACACACACACACACACACACACACACACGTACACTTACACGAGCAAAATGACGATCTCTTCGTGCGATCGCGATTTCAATTATTTTTGTACTACCTCCATTCGGACAGGACACGCAGTTCTCTTTGCTCGTCGTTAGACATTCGTCCAGTTAATGTCGCATTTGTAAATTTGTTAAATATAAGATGTTTATAACGACGATTAGCCACATTTGCCCCCCTCGTTTTTTAGTCGACGTCTCGAATTCCGCAAAGTCAATTTTTTCAGATCTTTTCGCAAGCAGCAGGCTACTCTCGATCTTAATATTAATATCAACTGCGAGGAATCGATTAGGCTCTCTATCTTAGCACCGGATGTGATGCGATAATCCTGAATTTGTTATTTTCACTGGGAACGGCCACCAGCACTGATCGACATAGTGTACACTAATTTTATATCATATTTAGGAGGCTGGGAGGTATCGAAAGATTTTCACACCACAAAATCGATAATATTCTCTGATCAATACGAGAGTAGTGATATGACAATCTCTTGACAATCTCAAGATATAATTATCCTTCAGGCTACTCATTATTTCTCCTTAAGTCGCATACGAGTACTTAATAGTCCGTAGGAAGCAAAGAGTATGGACACAAATTCTACCATGACACGAAATCGCACAGAATCAATTCCTCGCGTTGATCAGTGTACAACGTGAACATTGTACACGCGAACGTGTTCCTTTTTAATAGACGTGGTTCAACAGACAAATGGAACCATGACTGCCGTGTACTTTTCTCTGCCGGAATTCGGAAATTGTAACTTAAAAGGAAAGTATCTAGGCTGCGGATGTTTATGCATTTATGAAGAAATTGATTGGGTGAAATATTAAACAGCGAAAGGGTTAGCGAAATTTAAGAACATCGTAATGTTATTTTTAATGTAACAAAGTCATTACCCAGGTAGCACTCGATGTCTCATAGACGTCTGTTTTAGATCGTTTTTAGGTCTGAACGTCTTACGTCCCAAAAGGACGTCTTATTTCAGACGTATTTAAGACACCTTAAAGACGTCTATTTGGAGGCGTAGTTTTCACATCTGAAATAGGACGTCTCAAAGACGTCTAAAAAGACGCCTAAGCTACGTCTAAAAGACGTCTGAAGACGTCTCTAAGACGTTTTGTAACACAAGACATTCAGGAGACTTTCGGGAGCCGTTCGGACGTCCGAATGTCTTGCGGCAGGCGTCTTACAGCTGTCTTTGAGATGTCTGCGTGCTATCTGGGAAAGGGATGAAATCAATTTTTATTTTATTGCTGCTTCCCAGAATCAACACAGAACATTTTTATTTTGCATAAAGGTCGGCAGTCTAAAAATAACAATTGCCGAGACAATCTAATTAGTAGACAGCGGATTCGAAACAGTGAAAACGTTAGAAAAACTTCAGAATGCTGTTGTATTATTTCGATGTTTATTTTGAACGAATATCCGCTGTCTACTGATTAGGAAGTGCCACTAGTGGTTTTCAATCGAACTTCACCATTATGTTCTGTACGAGTTGCTACGTTGGTAGGGGCTAGCTTGTTTGAATGAGCCTGAGAGTGGTCTTGGTTTGACAAATATGTATTCAACAACAACAAACAATAGAACAGCTGCAGTTATACAAAGATCGAGTCGAATTGGACGTTTTGTTTGCGTATGTTTGACGAGGTATGAATAGACTAGTTTCTGCATGATCAAAACGGAATTCTGTATTGTCTGTCAAGTTTGATAATGTTTGAAAAAGCGTACGGAGGTTGGGATTTTTTTCCGAAGTGCCTAACTGCAGGCGACTAATTCAGAATTTTGGTTCGATGTGAAATGAGAAAGCACGGCTTGATGGATGTCCTGTGTTTCGCGTCGGAACACCATTTTGTAAGTCTATCTAATGCCATCAATTCCGTGGCAGGAATTATTGATACTGACATATATATATATGTATATATATATATATATATGTAAATGAAAAATATATAATTCCATATAATTTTATTAAAATCTGTGTATTTAATTCTCGTACCTTATAAGCAATCTCTCTAAACAAAATCTTGAGGGGTTGAAAATTATCTGTAGGGATTTTATGGGGGTAGAAACATTATTAAAATACTATATTATATACTAAAATACTAAATGTATTATTAATACTATGCTATAGTAAAATACTATATTTTACTATAATTAATACTTTAATAAGATATTATTAATCGACTGGAGAGTTGATTAAATGGGATCTATGTAACTTTATTAATATGTTTATACTTAATGTTTCGAAGAAAAAAATTCAGGGAAGAAATGTGTAGCTCTGATTTGAGAGATTGGAATCATTATTATTTATTATCTGGGGAAAGGAGTGGGGGGGGTTGTTTGATAAATATTAGATCAGACGAATTTAATATTCCCTTGCGATATTTATTCTTTCTACGTAAATAGTACATAAAGATTAGAAAATAAATGAAATTACAAAGCATCTTAGCCGCTTGACTTTTCCTCGGATTCATAGATCTCGTTTATAAATCGCTCGGAACGGGACACGCACGTCCAAAAAACATAATCGTCTTTTTTCTTTTCATTTTTTATAATTTAACGATGCTTAAATACGATGAGAAAAATTACACGACATTACGTATCGATATTAAAAATACATTCTCAGTTGCTGACGAATAAATTAGCCTCGGGATCAGGGGGAGGGGGGAAAATTAGGGAAAACGACGGAGAATAAAAGAGGGCGACACACGCGAGCACTCGATCAACTCGTTCAATTAAATTCGAAATGGACGCTTCCACGCGGTTGAAAGAAACGAATCTTTTTTAAAACGACGATGAGAGAAAAGAAAGAAACAAATAATCAAAGAGATGCGCCCATTGGATAAATCGATGATTGCGACTTTGGACCATTGATTACGTTGAAAAGCTAAACGCGCGCGATGATTTTTCCTCCCTGTCGTACGTATCCACGTGTATTATGTACAAAATGTACAAATAATTGCGCGCAAGTGCGACTAGCGTGAGAGAGATCGATCGGCCAGGTTTTCTGGACCTTGCCCGATCGATTTTCATTGTAGCTATAACGTGTAGTGTAAGTCATCTTTACCAACTATTCAATCTCTTTCGCGAAACGTTACGTCAGTACATAATATGACCCTAGCATCATGTTCTAAAAATTCATTTTCTAGATAACGGTCGGAATAAAAATGATTTTGGCAATCGTTGGTGACTATGCATTAAATGGACAGTCTAGGGGCAGCTAAATAATTTATAAAATACAGGGGAGCATATTTTAATTTCATTAATTTCATCTCTTCCACAGGAAATCTTCTGGTTCAATTTTTGGTGATTGTGGAGCACAGAAATGAAAATAAAAATGCATTAAATCCACAGTCTAGCGACAACTAGATAACCCAGATAGCACACGACGTCTCATAAACGTCCGTTTTACGTCGTTTTTAGGTCTGAACGGTTTACATCCTAAAAAGACGTCTTTAAGACATCTTAAAGAGACATCGTTTTTATGTCTGAAATAAGACGTCTTAAAGACGTCGTTTTTACGTCTGAAATAAGACGTCTTACAGACGTCTTTTCAGAGATGTTGTCTAAAAAGACGCCTAAAAGACGTCTGAAATAAGACGCTAAAAGACGTCTTTAAAACGACGTCTGAAAATGTGTCTAAGACGTACCGTTTTGTAACACAAGACATTCAGGAGACTTTCTGGAGCCGATCAGACGTCTCTCAGACGTCCAAATGTCTTGCGGCAGGCGTCTTACAGCTGTCTTTGAGATGTCTCTGTGCTGTCTGGGAATTTGCAAAACACAGGGGAACATTTTCTAATTTCATTTCTTCTACAGGCAATTTTCCGACTGATGAAATAACATTAATAAATGAAGTATGAAAAAAAAACGGTATTTTGCACTGACCCAACGTTCGCACAACCGTGACACCCAGTTCCCCCACTATAATGACTAATCACAAAGAAATAGCAATGCCTAATCGGAGAACAGACACGTATATCTGCGCGGCGCGAAATAGGTGTGCGCGTTCGAAAAGAATCGGATGAAATTCGTCTCGTTCCTCTAATCTCGATTCTTATCGATGCGAGTAATTTCGGGCGATATCTAACAAGAAAATGGCACTTGCTCTCGAACACGTAACAGAATGGACTAATGTTGGCGGTTAGCTCTTATTTATTCCCTTTATGTCTACGTTGCTGTGATGGCGTCTGTTTTGCTCTCGTTCGAAGGGGATGTCTGCGGAGGAACACAAGGATCTTTGTTTTTCGAGTTTCGTTCGTTTTCAAAAAAAAAGAGGAGATACTTTCGTGGAGTTCTCGGTGGGACAGCAAAATTTCTTTCGATCGAAATTCCGGTCCGAAATTCTCCTTTATTTTTTTTCTCTCTGCACTCTCGCACACATCTCTCTTTCTCTCTCTCTCTCTCTCTCTCTCTCTCTCTCTCTCTCTCTCTCTCTCTCACACACACGCAGATCCACGCACACATACACAACAGCTCTGCGAATAATGCGGTTTCGGTATCTTCTTTTTTCGTTTATTCTCTTCGGCATAATGTTTGATCAAGCTTGAACATTAAGACGCGTCTACACGAAGAAATAGAGTCTCGCTATTTTACCATTTTTTTTTTCTCGCTTCTTTTTCTCTTGGGTTTTGTAAAGTCAATCCCTTATCTAACGAACAAACAGTGTTTAGTTTAGAGGTTTATGTATATTCATATATGTAATCATTATTAATAATCGTAATAATTATAATCCGTAATATCAATTCATCCCAACAACAAGTTTCTCTCGTCACTCTCGTTTTTTTTCTCTCTTTGTTTAAAGGTCTATTTAGTTATTCTTTCCTTCCTCTGTCTTTCTTTTTTATCATTATTATTATTATTATTATTTATTGAGTTCCGTCTCTCCGTCCCCCTCCCCCCAAAAAACTTCTCGTACTTTCCTCGTCGTCTTAATAAATCTCTCTTTGTCTTCTTTAATTATATATATTTATTTTATATACTTTATTTACTTCTTTTATAATATATGTATAGACTGATATCAACACGTATAACATCGAATTCCCTATTAATCCTTTATTTTCGTTTTTTTCACTTTTTATTCCCGGTTCGGAGGAGATCGCGGTAGCTTAATTAAATGCGTCCTTAATTACTCGTCTCGCGTAATGGCGACCGGAAGCGCGATCTATTTAGCCAAACGATCCGATCTTTCCACAATGGTTTCGGCGTATCTCTCTCTCTCTCTCTCTACAAGAACTCTTCTTTATCGAAGGAAACGAAATTTCGAGGTATGCCATATGATATTGTACCGGGTGATTCGTCAGAAACAGAATTACAGTCTTCCCTCGCATAGCGTCACTTTCGTCTCTACGAATAGTGTTGCGTTTTTTATTCCTCCATGGAATGCAGGGCATCGGTGAGGCAAAACACAAATAGTAGTGAGTCACACAAAGTCACATACCTCGCGTAGTGTGACTTTCGTCTCTACGGATAGTGTTACTAATACAATACTAATACAATGATGAAACTATATCACTTTTAGTGGCTGCTCCTTACTTTACCGGACTCGAAATTTGTGCCTTTCTAAATTATGATGTATTTGATATGTAATCCAGTAGACTTGTACCTGGAGAACCTGCAGATCGAAGTTTCGATCCTGTAGGACCAATGGTTCGGGAGTTATGCTTGTTTAAAGTTGAGCATGTCAAAAACACTGCAAATTGCTCAACTTTAAACGACCATAACTCCTGAACCATTGATTCTGCAGGATCGAAACCTCGATCTGCAGGTTCCCCGGGTACAAATCTACTGTATTACATACCGAATACATCACAATTTATAGGAGAAAGGCTCAGGCTCTGAGTCCGGTAAGGTAAAGTTCACGCTTTTTCCGATTAAAACGCGACCAAACGGGATAGAATTTCCGATTATATTTACTCGTTTAATATCTACGTAGTACCTCTACGATTTCTGAGGCTCCAGTGACGCTATGCGAGGGAAGTCTGTATTCAGATGTTGTTTCCCGCGAATCACGCGGTACATCCCTCACCTACTTCTTCTACTCTCTGTTCCCAGTTTATCCCGATCCGACATCCGTTTGATTCTCGTTGCTTGTTCGTTCGACAGACACCCGTCGACTGTTCGCTTAATTCGTTAGTCACTTGTACACACACGGCTAAGCTCTAACCTCGCAGGGAATGAAACTTGTCGTTGCCTGTTGCTAGCTGTCCGGTCGCCGTTCGGCCCAGTCCTTCAAAACATTGTCCGAATAAGCGATCAATTATAAATCGGAGATATATGAAAAAAAAATCAGACGAAAGGCTGAGCCGAATGGCGCCGGGACGTCATAACAAACTCGCGGCAGTAGCTCGATGGCGAGTCAACTGCGACGCGATGCATTGGCGTAGATGATTCTCTATATATACGTATATAGATACTT
Source organism: Lasioglossum marginatum (assembly GCA_028455795.1). Classification (NCBI taxonomy): domain Eukaryota; kingdom Metazoa; phylum Arthropoda; class Insecta; order Hymenoptera; family Halictidae; genus Lasioglossum; species Lasioglossum marginatum. The sequence goes on from CM052249.1 coordinate 8,639,871, forward strand.
TATGTGTATAGTTTACTGTACAGGTTAACGAAAGGAGAATTTTTTGTTCTGAAAGAGTATTTGAATGATGCCTGCGCGCGCGCGCGCGATGCGACCGGAGAATCGCGCCTCCGGAAGAGGCGAGCCGTTAAAATTTTCAGCAATGGCGTGGCGAACAACGATATGTCGGCTAACATTTCTCCTCTAAAATTATACACTTCACCCTCGCAACGCATAAATATAATTAGAACACTATCGGACCCCCCCCCCCCGTTCAACCCCGCGGAACAAGCGTTAGAATTCACGAAGGCGATTCCTCCCCGAGAGGCGATTCTCCCGCGCAATGGAACGTCGGAATGTGATCAAGTCGCTACTGGGTAAAGCTTCCGCTTTTCTCTAATTGTACAAAAACTCGTTCACAAGCTCGTCCGGCCTGCAATGCGATGTGGCAGTATTAATTAGTAAGTAGACAGTGTAGTACGATATGATACAGAAGAGCAAGTGTAACCGGAAGCCGCCCCCGCGCCCTCGAGTCGAACGTCCGTTTGCCGACAGATCGCCGACAGAGTCTGTTCGCGGGCGCAGGGACGACGCTCGCACGCATGCACACACAGCACACTCACCCACGCATAGCGCATCATTGTCAGTGAAATCGAAGTACCACAATTAGGCGAGACGTGTAGTTTCTATGATCAATTACAATAGTAGCCTGACACGGACGTTCACCTGCGTCGGCTGGAACCATCGGCGCAAATCAACACTAAACGTACCAGCATCGATTTTCCGTTCCTCCTGGAAATGGTAATTTTCAACATTTGTTGAATCGCGAACGAAATTCCTGTCCCTTTTCTCAGTAATAATTTATTGTGAAATCATTTATTGCAGGTAGGCTCAGTGTCAACCCTTGGACGGCAGGCCATCTTCACATACACTGCTGTGCAACAGAAAGAAGCAGCCATTTTTAATAGAAAAGCGTAAAAAATCAAATAATAAGTTTTGAAAAAGGATTCTGTTGTGATTGCCGCGCTCTGACTGGTCCGTGTTGTTCGTTAATAACTCCTAAACAAGGCGCAGACGCCATTTTTGCGAAGGGAAATGTCGCTTCAAATGATCTCGGGAGCCTCCCATTTTTTTTCCGGATGTTGAAGGAATTTTGAGACACCCTGTATATGTTTTATTGCGGATCATTTAATATTTTAAATGAAATAAATAAATCATTGTACAGTATAATTTGTTTGTTGTCATATCTTGTAATTATACTGGGTGCTTCTTTCTTTTGCACAGTAGTGTACGATAGTAATTGAGGTTAGGACCAGTCACTGCTTCATCGATCAATTTCCAAGGTACTTCTCGTAGACACTTTCTACTATTCCTAACGCAGCAGCAGATTTAATTAATTCGCCAGAAACTGAGTACGTAGTGGGACGAACACCTCACCGGGTCGGAATAGACCCTGACTCCGCCGTCGGAGGGTTCGGGACTCTTCGGTGCAACCCTTTGCGGATGTGAGTAAATTATGCGAAATCAAAATTGTCTACCCGAACTGCAACAAACTGGAGTGAAGCGGAAGTTCATTTTTTTTTTAAATAATGTGACAGTATTTTGAAACTTTGTTAATGGTTTTACTGTTTTAAACTGCCACTGCTCGTATTTGGCGCATTTCTAAATTTCTGTATAAATTTTCTCTTTGATTACACACATGTTCAGGAGTTAACCTCAAAAGTCTTAGATTGGAGGGAAAGTTCTGTGGTGTTTGAAAGAAGCAGGTAATTTGCTTTAAGCATATATTTTTATAAATCGATTCAAATGTTTTCTTTGAAATACGAATTTCCCTGCACACACACAGCCTAATCATTCCGGTCCACAAAGGGCCAGCACCTCCAGCCACGAAGCAAGTGGAACGCCGCTCGACTAATCAGGGCCTCCAGGAGTGGGCATTGTTGTCTTAACTAAGACAAGACCGTCCCGACCATAGCGCCCAGTGTCCCTCACCAGCACCCTTACCATGGAGGAAGGACGCGGTTGGTCCGTCCCGAAGGGAGGTTGGTGGGGGAAGCAGGCGTTCAGTGTCGCCAGATCGAGAAAATCGAGGGGAATACAATTGACCCCCTCTCTGATGACCGGAGTAATATGTGACATGTTGCGCGTGCGCGATGGGGATTGGGTGGGGCGAATGGGAGACACGTGACCAGTCTACGGTCTTAGTGGGGGACGTTGGAGTGTACTCATGATAGTGGAATGGGATGTCCTGTTCTCGCGAGATCCAGGCACCTCCCCTAAACCTGGGGGAGGGGATCGCTACGCTTTCGCCTAGCTATCCCCTCCCTGAGGGAGTCCCACATAACCCCGACTTCTCCCCAGGGGGGCGGGGAGATGCGTAACGCATTTTCACACGGAAAAAAAATGGAATGGGATAGCGGAAGGGGAAAAGAAGGAGTGGTAAAACCGACCAGTTCTGGTCGTTTCTGGCGACACTGGTCCGAGGGGTACCATGCCCACCGCTGGATTACATTCAGGCAACGATGAACGTAAAGAAAGCGCCGCGTCCCTCTGGTGATCGGCGTTGTACTCGAAGAGGGTTGTCTCTCCCCGAAATCTCTGTCGTCTCCACTCGAAAGACCGACGTTAAGTTAACGCGCTATTAAGCTAACGCTTAAGTTCCTACTAAATTACTTGGTACGGTTGATTCAATTCATTTGGTACGATCGATGGCGCCCCGAAGAACCCCTCTCGCGAAACTGTCTCCCCGCCACACACGCGATCCACTATCAATAGTCTCCCTCTCTCTTTCCCTCTGGATCCCCAAGTTCACCGAGGGACAAGAATGATCGGGCCGTGGATCAGATCGCGATCACACTCGGACACACGCACGCATACTCACACAGCCACACACGCACACACACACACACGGATCAAGGAGAGTATACTCTAACCAGTTACAATAGCTCGCGAATTTCAACCAACGGTCGAATTCGAAATCTCTGCAAACTCGCTTAATACGCCTCGGTTAAGCTGTCGACCGGTTTAAGCTGTACTCTGAAAGAGATCCTCCGACGATCCGGATCTCGAAGATATCTGTCGGAGGAGCCGTTCCATCAGGATCGTCCCCGATCGATCGATCTCGTCTCGTTGGGACGCGTTTGAAACGCGCGCGTCTCGTCTTTTACAAAGAGGAGCTCGAACCATCGAACACATGCTCAGTCCCTCCTAGATCCTCCCCCTCAGGGTATATTTCTCTTTTCTGTCGATGTAGGATCATGTTCGAAATCTCGAGATTCAGGTCCAGGTGTAGATCCAGGTCCCATTGTCGAGAAACGAGCACGATTGGAGACGGTCCCGAATTGAAATTCCTAGGTGCACCTATGGTTTTGTATCCTTGGGGATGCGTCCTTAAAGCAGCCACTTGGCCACGAGGATCATGATCAGGTGCGGTGCCAGGCTGATCACCGAGGCGGATCCTTTCACTCTGACGTCGCTGTCCATCAGGAACACACTGTCGATCACGTGGATGATGCCGTTGGTGCACTCGACGTCCGGGCGGAACACTCGGATGAGCAGGTTGTTCCACTGGATCTGGTACACTGAAAGGTGAGAATGGTAGATCAGCAAAGAGGATCGGAGATGTGTCTTATGTGTGTACGAGAGCTAATCAGAGAGATGAAGTGAGCTGCGAAGTTGCCTGATGGTCAGCACCGAATCAGAGCATTCGCACAATAGCCAGATTGAATCACCATTTTTTGTTATCGGTATGGGAGTTATAGCTATTTATGTATGTGGTCTACGTTGAATCGGGAGAGAGTGGGAGAAACGCTCAGACTGCGGATTTTTATCACAGATAGCATAAAGACGTCTTAGAGACGTCTTGATCGTCTGTTGTCGGGCATTCTTTTAGACGCCTGAAAGACGTTTCTAGATGTCTTTAAGACGTCTTCAAAACGTCTTTAAAACGTCTTTAAGAGTCTTTAAAATGTCTTTTAATGGACGTCTAATGGACGTCCTTAGGACGTCTTTAAGACGTCTTTTCCGGACGTAAGACTTTCAGACCTAAAATGGTTGTAAAATGGACGTCTTTAAGACGTCCTGTGCTATCTAGGATGGAAAATTTTGAAACGACTTATACGGCTGGAAATGGTCTGTTAGAAATACAGTCTTCCCTCGCATAGTGTCACTTCCTCGGGCTCAGAAAGCATAAAGGTACTCCTCAGATAGTACGTGACGTCTTAAAGACGTCTCCAGATGGGATAAGAAAGTAATACTATCCGTAGAGACGAAAGTCACACCATGCGAGGGTAGGCTGTACCCACACTATGTGAAGAATGAAATTCATCCAATTTTCATTAATTTTGTCAGAGGAAATCTGCAGTCTTGAAGTGGCTATCGATTCGTTTTGTTCGCACGTGATGAAGCTTGAGAAGAGAAGGTGAACGAGAAAGAAAGAAGATACGTTCGTGATAGAGAAATTGGTGACGAAACAAAGTGCAAATAATTTCTCATTGTTTGGGGGTAAACCTCCTTCGCTGCGTTCTAGATCGTTTTCTTAGATGTTCTTTATCTGTGCAATGATTCTTGTTCGAGCTTCTTGATGCACAATTTAAACCCTGAACGACAAAGCTGGAACGAAATTTTTTACTAGAACTTTTGTAGAATTCTTTACTTTTGTACTTTTTGTAGAATTCGCTCCGAATTTTCGATTAGACTTTCCCGGTTTTCTTTATCGGGCAGTGTTGCTTGTAAACGGAAAACGCTTTGGCGATTCGCAATTTGCGGCCAAGCGAATGACCGCATGAGCACGTAGCAATTACCACCGGGGGGTAATCAACGAATTTGCATTTAAATGGTGGCCGAAAGGCGCATAATAAATCGTCTTGCGGCTACGGGCCATGATTGTGTATGTTCTTCGCGGGTCTAGACCCGGAGTGCGTCTGCGAAATTGTTCTTTTGCTCCCCTCGAACGATTCAATGAATCCCCGGAAAATTCTTAAACATTTCAACCCCGGTTAAACAAACAATTATTTCTGGACAAGCAGCGGGGGAAGTTTAACATTCGGGATTTTTGATACTAATTATTTACAAAATTATATACAAAATTGAGAATTTTTATTATTTACAATTATCGAGGGTGAACAACGTTCTGTGATCGATGATTTTCGAGACAGTCAAGACGGTCAGACGGCGACGATGAGCACGACCGACGCGGCCATGTTTATTTCTCGCCATTGCAAAACGACTAATCTTGCGCCCGTTCTATGTTCATTTGCTAAATTTGTTAAGCAGCGTTAAGCGTGCGAAGGAACAGCTATTGATCCTTCTCTTGCGAAATCGTGTACTCACCGTTGCGTTATTTAGTGTATAATACACGGCGAAATCTGTAGAACTCGGTTGAATGCAGATCGATGAAAGAGAAAACTGCATACGGTGCGGACGTAAGTATATATATATTTGATTAAATGAATAAACAAGCGACAAAGTGAACAGTCGTGAAGCGGAGCGCGATCTACGTTCTCGAGAATGAAAAGCATTCCTTCAAGCTTGCATGAAAAACGCGTATCATACAGGGCGTCCCAAAAAATATCATACTTCCCCGAAAGGATTCCTGAGGTGGTTCCAAACAACTTTTCCCTTCGCGAAAATCTTCTCCGAGGTTCCATTACGGAGTTATTCGCGAAAAACACGGACCAATGGGCGCGACTGGGCGGAGCCTCGGTCAAGGCCGCGCTGTGATTGAGCCGTGCTTTTCGCGAATAACTCCGTAACGGAGCCTCCTAGAAGATTTTCGCAAAGGAGAAAGTTGCTTGAAATGATCCGAGGAATCTTTTCAAGGAGGTACAACATTTTCGGGACACTCTGTACACCCGATTCGATTGAAACGCGGCTGCTACGTGAAGACTAACGACGCGAACGAGGACACGTGATCAACAAATTCTCATATCACGACCGATAGATCAGTAATTAAATGCGTTTGGCATTTTTATCATCGCAATCTCGTGAAATTTATTAATCCACTCGCCGAGGCGTTAAATCTCGCCCGTGATTTAGCGATCGAGCGATCCCTCACATAGTGTCCGCGGTGCTTGTGATAGCTAGGGTGGTCCTTCGTTGATAGAGATAGAAAATTTTTTCTCTAAAATTTTCAATGACAATTTCGAGGGGAAGCTGGTCAGAGAAAAATGGTAAAATAAGGGCCACCCTAGCGACAGAGTGCAAGAGACGACCCTTCCGCAAGAAATTGACATGATGCGTGCTCGTACATGTGGAAGCACGTGTCGTCGCTCATCGGCGACGTCTAAACACTGAACTCACTCACCGAATGATTCTGGACGGATCGCGTTTTCGTCGTGCTTGATGTCATCTAAATGTAAATAGCACCAGGTTTGAGAAATTAACAGATAGAGAGAGAGAGAGAGAGTGACAGATAGAGAGAGGGACAAAGATAGAGAGTGAGACAGGGGTGAGAGGGGAGGGTGTGCTCACACAGAGCTCAAAGCGGTACAAATTGGTTTGTTGCAATCACGTTTCAGAATTGGAACAGACGTCGATCAATATTCGGACAATTGCAAGAGAGTGCTCGTTTCGCGATAGACAGTTGTACACTCACTTTCGTTTGCCTCTCGGACGCGGATCTTCAAGTTGTCCCTGACTGTTGGGAGGATGATGGATTCATTGTGCTTCATCTCCTTCAGCTTCGCCATGGTATACGCCTCGTTTGCTATCACCAGATGTCGTTCCAAGATTTGTTTCGTCTGGAAACGAATTTTTTAAGAATCGATCCTCCGGTGAAAAATTCGGAAAAAATTCACAGTCGTGCCCGACATCGGGTAGAACGTGCGTGAATTTTTTCGTGATTTTTAGTCGAGCGGAACGGAAGAAACAATATTAGGTACTGACGTGGTAACTGAAGTCAGGCATGAACAGCTTCTTCATGGTCGACGGGTAGCTGATCTCCGCCACGTTCCAAGCGTAATCGCGAGGAGCAAAGTAGGTGAAACGTTTCGTTGTGTCGTTCAGCTGCTCGTTGAAGTCGCGTCGCTGGCCCAGGATGTAAGTTGTACTGCAGGAGAACGTAAACAATCAATGTAAATAATGAAATAGTGGTCCATTCGTACATACACGTTATATAAAGAATAGGAAGTTTGTTCTCCTCGATGAATGGAACGAGGTACGATCTTTATAAAAAATTTGACCTTGAAAAAGTTGGTCAAGGTCACAGCGAGTTGACCGATCTTCAGGTGTAGAGTTTATGTTAGCGAATAATATAAAAATATTGTTAACCCTTTGGACTCGAAGCAATTTTATTCCCAAAATCAAGGCATTTCTGAAACCCACATATAAAATATAAAAAAGAAAATAAATGTTATTGCCTCATAATAATAAAAAATAAATAATACTTTCCTTTTAAAATAATTTTGGGGGCCCCTTTCTCCCCCAAAAAATTTCATACGTAGTAAAATATTAACTTTTCTTAACCATTTAATTAAAAATTATAGAATAGATATAGTATAGTATAGAATAGTGTATAGTATAGCAATATTGTTAATTCCGAAATCAAGACATTTCTGAAACCCACATATAATATATAAAAAAGAAAATAAATCTTATTGTATCATAATAACAAAAAATAAATAATACTTTCCATTTAAAATAATTTTGGGGTGCTCTTTCTCCCCCAAAAAATTTAATGCATACTAAAATATTAAAATATTTTCTTAACCATTTAATTAAAAATTAAGTCGTTATCTGACACACCCTGTACAGTATAGTATAGGTTAGGTTAAAATATCTTCCATTTAAAATAATTTTGGTGTCCCCTTTCTCCCCCAAAAAATTTCATACATACTAAAATATTAAAATATTTTCTTAACCATTTAATTAAAAATTAAGTCGTTATCTGACACACCCTGTACAGTATAGTATAGTATAGTGTGCTATGGTATAGTATAGGCATGATGAGGTAGAGATACTGCAATGGATGGGATCTCTGGTCCGGATGTCATGGTGTGGGGTGATGGAACGCTGACATCGCCATCCATCCAGTGCATCGAGTAGCGATAGCGATCGTATAAAGGGGCTAATGGCATTAAAGCCGACACATAACCGTATCCTAGCCGCTGCTCGTTCAATGATCTCCCCAATCCGCGGCAACAAGATGGGAAACTTGTCGGCCACCAATACTCAACGTCGCGCCGCTTAGGATAACACACTCTAAACCGATAAATGTGGAACGCATCACGTGTACACGCGGTCTGCCAACGATCTTCGGTGTCATGTGACCGCTTTTGTGCTAACCGAATCTATCTGCCTGCCAAGCGACTCTGTTTTCGGTAAGTAGAATTAGCCCGCATGCTGTCAGACATTGGACGTGTTATAAAATTGCAGCTTCTGATTTTCAGATTTTTGTTAACAATATTAAATAATAATCGGATCGTTTAAAATAGTTATGATAGTTATTGTAGGTATTGTACTTCCAATTTTGTAAAAATTTCTAAAAAATTTTCTACAATCACTAGAGAAATTCTGATAATGAAATTGTTTAAAAATTGGCGATTTTCAAACGATTGTAACTTTGCAATAAACAATTGTAGAGGGGTGATCGTAGGCTCATTTTGAAGCTTGAATTTTCTATTTTCGAAATGATACAGTCATTTTTTCCGGAGACTTTTCTCCATCGTGTAGAAATGCAAATAATCGGGGATACTTTTTGCTTCTTAAAATCTCTAAGATTAAAAGGGATTAATGTTTAAACTGTTGCAACTTTGCAACAAACAATCGCAGAAGGGTGATCTCGGGCTCATTTTGAAGCTTGAGTTTTCTACTTTTGAAATGATACAGTCATTTTTTCCAAAGACTTTTCTCCAACGTGTAGAAATGCAAATAATCGGGGATACTCTTTGCTTCTTAAAATCTCTAAGATCAAAAGGGATTAATGTTTAAACTGTTGTAACTTTGCAATAAACAATCGCAGAAGGGTGATCTCTGGCTCATTTTGAAGCTTGAATTTTCTACTTTGAGAACACTACAGCATTTTTTCATCATTTGATCAAATAATCGCAGATGGTATCCCATCAAAAATTCACACCTGAGTGATGAATATTGTTTGAGAAAAATATCCGAATTGTTCGCGGTGATTATTGTTCCCGAAAAAGTACACGGGGTGCACTGGCCACAGCGGATCCATCACCAGTTAATTCCCCTCCGCGTTATTTCAATTACAGAAGCATCGATAATGGAAAATCCAATTAAACGATATCCCAATAAACTGTAAATAAACACTGGGCAGATATCCCGGACGTGTGTTGGGCGGGCGAAGCTTGCGCGAACAGTTTCCGATCAAAAATTCAGTAGAAGTGATATCCGCGGAAAAACCTCCTGGGATGTTTCTAAATCAGAGTCTCAAGCATAAAATTTCATTAAAAACAAAAAATATATAAAAAAAGACTTTTTAAAAACCACGCTTATATTAAAACGCACTAAAAAGGAGAAAATAATTTTTACAGACATTATAAATAAAAGTATAATATAAAAATATAAATAAAAACGTGGAGCGCTAAACTATATTGACGTAATCTTCGTGGGCTCCCCACGCTTTTATTTATAGTCACTAATGTCTATAAAAATTATTTTCTCCTTCTTGGTGCATTTTAATATAAGCGTGGTTTTCAAAAGGATTTTTCTTATATATTTTTTATTTTCTACTTTTTAGTCTTCACATATCTTGTTTTCGATTTTAATTACCACTTCAGTCAGGATCTTTTGTAAAAGGGAAAATATTGTGTTATGATCAGATAATTTATTATCCCGTTTTTATAGCCAAATTAAATGAATATCCTATTAAATTTGATGTGAGAAAGCAGATGCAAGACTTGTATGACATGATCTGCTGAATTACTAGTGATCTATTATGCAAAAGAATGAGGGGATGACTCCGAGAGACGACGTCTCTCGATGTAGTCCGGAATGGGACTGAGCTCCTTCGGCGCGAAGTGGGTCAGTGGAGTGGGGATGAGTCGGAGTGGGGACGCGTAGTGAAGTGGGGCCCGCTGGCGCGCGGAGTGGGGATGATCACTGAACGCGATGACTCACTACCGTGCGTCGCGCGGCGAGGTGACGGTTAATATTTAAATTTTTTTTTCTCCTAAACGCACAGTTCAAAAAGAAATTTTTTTTTAATATTGCATTGTCATCCAGTTCCGAGCTATGTTTAAAGTTTCAAGTCTCTAGCTCCTCGGGAAGTGGTTTAAAATTCGATTACTAGTTTTGACGCATACAACAACAATATTTAATATAATATTGTAATATTATATAATTATAATATTAATATAAGCGTGGTAATGAATACGTGTCTCAAAAGTTTCTAAATCGATGTGCACGATGAAATCGAATTTTTAATGTTTATTTAAAATTGATTATATGGAATTGGAGCAATTAGCGTCGTTTGGGCGGTTCCCCTTTTAAGTCCCCTTGCAACCCTGTTGAGTTCGACTAAAGGACAATATCAATAAGGAATCGAGGAGAACAGGAGGATCGGTACGAATTTAATAGATCGACGTGTAGCCGGAGCCATCCAATTCTCGGAATAAGATTCCCTGTTTATAGTATTTCTGCCGGGCGGAGCACGTTCACGGTAATTGGAATGGAGATTTGTAGCATTATTTTAATTAAATTCGAAACGAACGAAGGGGTTCGGTCTCGCGTAATCGAAACAAATTTTCCTCTTCTTTTCCTATTATTTTCCGAACAGTAAATTATTCACGCTCTCCTATCCCGCCCGCTCGCCTATTCCGCAATTAATAGAGTATATCCTCCGTGGTGTAATTAAATTAATGACAGAAAGAAATCCACGAACGTCCATGAGGAACAAAATTTTTTAACGCACCATATGTTAACAGTAAACCTGCCGAGCACTAAAGGCGACTAAAAAATGTCTTAGCTTTACAAAAATTACACGGCTCTATTTATTTAGATTCTGTGCAATTTTTATTGCAAAAAGAATTTTTATTATAAAAGAATCAATCGAATCTATTTTAGTTTCAATAATTGTCAAAAATGAAAAATATGAAACCGGCAGTGCTAGGTTTAATGTTAAAATAATTATGTAAATATCTTTTTAAATAAATTTTTAGAAACAAATTTATATTTAGTAAATAAATTTTTAAAAATTCCAAAGACTGGATCTTTGTGCAAAATATAAAAAAATGTATATTTCCGGTTAATGGTCTCACACATTTTCAATTTCCTATTTTAAATTGTCGTTTTGCGCAGTGATACAAAATATGAAGATATAAAGTACGTAAAATTAGAAAGTTTAACTTACTTGAGCATGGGATCGGTTTTGAGTTTCTCGAGCACGGTGGTGTAGGGAACGCCGAGCACTCTGTCGATGATATGAATGATTCCGTTCGTGGCGGCGATGTTCGCTGTGATCACTGTCGCATTCACCCCACCCCCTTCGACAGTGACAGTCTGGTTTCCCCTAGGCCCCTGGACCACGTTGAAGTACAGCTTCTTTCTATCCGCCGCTGTTGGTACCTAGAAGAAACCGATAGACCTTCAAATCCAACGCAAATACTCGGACACATATTCAAGATAGACATGCCACATGTTTCACACCGATAACAGCAACATTGGGATAAACTTTACTTTACCGGACTCAAAATTTGTGCCTTCCTCCTATAAATTATTATGTATTCGGTATGTAATCCAGTAGATTTTTACCCGGGGAACCTACAGATCGAAGTTTCGATCCTGTAGGATCACTGGTTCAGAAGTTATGGTCGTTTAAAGTTGAGCAAATTGCAGTGTTTTCGACATGCTCAACTTTAAACAAGCATAACTCCTGAACCATTGATCCTACAGGATTGAAATTTCGATCTGCAGGTTCCCCGGGTAAAAATCTATTGGATTACATACCAAATACATAATAATTTATAGGAGAAGGGCACCAATTTTGAGTCCGGTAAAGTAAAGAGCAGCCCACTATTGTGCAAAAGAAAGAAGCACCCAGTATAATTATAAGATATAATGACGAACAATATCTTTATGTAGAAATTGTATTGTACAATGATTAAAGTATGAGATAATCCACAATAACACATATTCTCAGAACTATTCAATTAAACTTCTTTTTCAAAAATTCTTTTTCGAATTCTTTTTCAAAACTGACCGTGTTTTTATTTGATTCTTTACGGTTTTCTATTAAATATGGCCGGGTGCATCTTTCTTTTGCACAGCAGTGTGTATAAAACGAGAGCAAACCAGTTCATTTATCACATCAAACGTAACACTGCAGCTAGATCAACGCTAGTTCGGATAGCCGAGGTTCCACGATATCGTGGATTGAACAGTTAAACAATATTCAAACGTTATCGTGCGAGGTATCATTTTGTTCGGGAAAGAGTCAGGAATCCAGCCACAAAAGTTTCATTGCAAAATTGTTAGCAACCAAAAAACCGTATTTCGACTTGATGTTTAAGGGAGGAATAAAAATGATGGAAAATGGGGATACGGGAGCACAGGAACGTCGCATTTACATTTTCGATATTTCCAGCAGACGGTTCGACGCAGGAAATTTGTTTCCGGCATTGTGACCGTCGAATAAAGTTTAATGAGACCGGAAGCGACAAAAAGGTAGAAGGCAGAAGGCAGAAGGCGAGAAGAGATCGGGGGAAAGAGAGAGAGAGGGGACGAGAGAGAAAGCTTAAAGCTAGTGATTCCTTTCCGGTTGATCCCCCTCTCATGAATTTTCCGACTTGCACTCTCCGAACCACTTCCGGCTACTTTTCTGATCTTGAGTTGCTGCTGCATTCACAGATAGATGCATCTTCCCAAGAACGACCGACTGGTTTCAAAGAGCAGATCGAATAAATTCTATGAAAATCCACGCCCCTTACAAAGAATCTTCCTATAAGCCTCTTTCTCCATGAAAATCACTGCCTTTGCTTTTCGTTCTACCGGATCTTGCGTATTTTACATTCCGCATTTATTAGTCGTGCTACGATCTATCACGTTTCCAATAATTACTAACAATTTAAGTGATAATTCTAACTTTATCAATGGAATTGTTTCAATGGGAATTTATTACATTTTGTTTGAATGAACTTTTTAAATGAACTATTTAATCCTTTGCCAAAAAAATTTACATTTTTTGTATGGCTACCCAGATAGCATTGAGACATCTCAAAGACATCTGTAAGACGCCTGTTGCAAGACATTCGGACGTCTTAAAGGCGTCTGAACGGCTCCCGAAAGTCTCCTCAATGTCTTGTTTTACAAAACGGTACATCTTAGAGACGTCTTCAGACGTTTTTAAGGCGTCTTATTTCAGATCTAAAAACGACGTCTTTAAAACGTATTATTTCAGACGTAAAAACGACATCCCCAAATAGACGTCATTATGATGTCTTAAAGGCGTCTTTTTGGAGACGTAAATCGTTCTGACCTAAAAACGAGGTGGTGTCTGGGTATATTTATTTTAATGCTGAAATATTGATTACAAACGAATCAAATTTTTTTCATTTAAAAAGAGTAACATTCATATTTGTTAGACTTTGTTTAAAATCTTCGTCACGAGTCTGACTCGATAAAATACGGCGAGGGATTAATAATAAGTTGGCTGAAGATTAAATAAACGAAATTAAATAAACGATGATATAAACAATTTTCCAGCTTGTCTGCGAGGAATGTCAATTACGGAGTTCGATGTGGGACGTTGACGAGCAGTTTTCACGAAAGCATAATTCCTGGCAGGAACAATTCGGTCGGGTGCTGTTTAGGTAGAATCAAGTGCCATTCGTCGTCGACAAATGGCGGGTGGCGCCATTGCACGCGCGGAATTACGGTTCCAGTGACGCCGGATGAATTAATTACGAAAGCTCGTTTGTCTTGCGGGAAGAAAAAAAGAGCTCTCGAAGTCTCGGCTCGTTGCTATCTCTCCCCTATGAAACTGAATGTCTCGTTACGAAAGTTCGGTGTTGTTCCGCGGTTGTTTTATCGTCTCATTGGGAAGGTGGGACCGCAGCCCGTCATAAAGTACTGCACAGCCCAACGGACATAAAACATATCCTCGCGATAAATTCCGCGGGGGAAATCGCGGATAAGGCTGTTTAATGCAAATCGGTCGACACTTCGAATAAAAACCGCCGCGTATATTTCGGCCCGCACGCTGGAGCACATACGGTGGCAAAAGATTAAATAGTCGCATAAACCTGCTGCGGATATTGTAGTCCCGCCTCATTTACTGTTTTACGCGAAAACTGTTCGGGACGGTGCTGTGGGACAGTGAGAAGAATCTTTTATTAATGAAATTTCGAGATCGTCGATATTTTTTTATAGGTCACCCTATATATTCTCATCGATATTTTTGTAGAGCGCGAAGGGACGAATCCAACGAGTACCATGAACGTACCATTACGATCATTCGATCTCGAGATATTGCTGACTGAAAGATAAGAGACCTAATCGAGACCAGCCCAGACCCTTATCTTTCAGACAGGAATATCTCGAGATCGAATAGTCGGAATAGTATGGTCATGGTACTCGTTGGATTCGTCTCTTCGCGCTCTACAGGAATATCCGAGAAAAAGTTAATAAACATTCATAAATTTATTTATAAATGCCGAAAACGTTCCTCGAAAATAATTCTGCGCATTAAGCATTGCCGTAATCCGCTGTGAGATTCTACTGTCGAATTGCTTGTGGTCGGAGAACATTCGCGTTAACCGTGATTTAATGGAATGAAATTTGCGGTCATTAACTGGAGATGCTCTTAACGTCGAAATTACAGAATAATTATTGCACCACAATTACTTCCACTGCATGTAAAACGTTCCAAATGGAATCCACACGTGAAAAATGTGCGAAAAGATTGAAATTAACCTTTCCACGCGTGTGTATTTTATTTAGACACGTTTGCGGATAACTTGTTGACGAGAGCGACAACGAATCTTACGGAGCAGTGCTTGTTAAATAACCGTCGCTGGCTCGCGAAGTTCCATCGCAGCACGGTAACTGCATTACTCCTGATTAGAACAATTTGCTCATTGTTTACAGCAATTAATACATGCATCGGGGATGGTAAACGAAGGCGCGCGCGAGTCAATATTTGGTCGGCCGTGGACTCTCTCGGCTGTTAATAAATATTCCGCGCATTACCAGGGACCGAGGCTGTTTAATAACCGACAATTAGCATGCGGATGTTAGTGCAGCCCGGTTTCGATTTTATCATAATCCTCTCGTAAATTAATTCATCGTACCTGCATATGTATCTAGGAGCTCCCATTTTCACGGTGCTCTCTTCTCCGACGTCGTTATTCTAATTTCATTACACACACTCGCCGGAACCTCGAACGAAATCGACGCCCGTTATATAAGCCCCGAATGTTTAAACAGCCAGAGAATTCAATTCGTACCTCTCGGTGTTTAGCGTAATTTAATGAACGTGATACGGACCGGTGGGGTGTCCCGAACTTTCATATTATACTGTCGACATATTAATTCCCGCACGAGTCATCGAAACTTTTCTAATCCGGTTCCCGGAAGTCCGTCTCTGTCGCATTTCGACGGAAAATTTCCGGAACGAAACTAGTTAAACCGCGGTCCCTAACGCATAAACAGCGGACGTTGCGCGTTGTCTGTGAAAATGATCTACGATCAGTAATTAATATTCGCAAATTCTAACATCATGTTATAATGTTCAAGCGTTCTTTCAAATGCAGAATGATTCCTCACAAGAAACTAAGAAGGAAATGTGGAATAAAGTTTGTTCATCCGAGGCCTTGTTTCCGAGATAATCGAGTCTGAAAGTGCTATAGCACGCGACCTTGACGGATCTTCAGGCTCGATTATCTCGAAAAGGAGACGCCAATCGAAAAAATGTTATTCCTTTTTTTCGATTGAGTTTCGGACGAAGAATCATCCTGTATTTTTTAAAAAATTTTGTGCATCTTAGTTTCAATTCGACGATCGTTTGTTTCAATCAATTTTTGAATTTTTCTCTTTGAACAAAGAGTCGCCCGAACATAGCCGACCTATTCTACGTGATCTTCGAACTCGATTTTCTCGAAAAGGAGACGTCAATCGAAAAAATGTTATTCCTTCTTTCCGATTGATATTTGCACGTAGAATCAGCCAGTATTCTAAAAAAAATTTTGTGCATCTTAGTTTCAATTCGACGATCGTTTGTTTCAATCAATCTTGTGGGAAGTGGGTCGTCTGACCATGGCCGACCTATTCTACTTGATCTTCGAACTCGATTTTCTCGAAAAAGAGACGTCAATCGAAAAAATGTTATTCCTTCTTTTTGATTTACATTTACACGTAGAACCACCCTATATTTCTAAAAAAAATTTGTGCATCTTAGTTTCAATTCGACGATCGTTTGCTTGAATCAATCTTGTGGGAAGTGGAGAGACGAGTGTACAAGAGTCGTCTGACCATGGCCGACCTATTCTACTTGATCTTCGGGCTCGATTATCTCGGAAACGAGACGTCAATCGATAAAATGTTATTCCTCCTTTTCAATTTACATTTACACGTAGAACCACCCTATATTTTTAAAAAAATTTTGTGCATCTTAGTTTCAATTCGACGAACGTTCGTTTCAATCAATCTTCGTTAGCATAAACGTCGATTACGAACGTCCGGTTAGTCACTCGGCGAAACGATATTTTGCGGATCGTTAATCGGTTGTCTGGACGGACGTATAATGAGAGCCCCGCGCCTTTATCACGCGAGAGTTTACTATATTTTATTCACGTCGGAGCGGCGGAATGTCCATTTATTAATGCACCCGGGCATAATTAAAGGCACCGTTCCGTATCAGCGTGCCCAGTGATTGAAGCACGGGCATTGAAGTAATTAGCTATATTGGTGATTTCGCGTAATTGCATTCACAGGTCAAAATCGATAGTAATTGGCCGTGTTCGAGATAGCCGTGCGTGTTTGTCGAATGTATAACTCGTCGCATTGTACTCTTCACGGTACCATTGTATCGGATTGGCAAGAAAATAATTTCGGTATTTTAAGGTGAAATAAAAACCCCAATTTTTTCGGAAAATTTTAAAGTTTTATCAGCGCAGAATTATGAAGCTATGCCAAATAAAATATCATCGAACGAAATGGAAAATATTTTTATAATTAAAGTTCATTGCCTGAAATGAAAAAAATTCGGTTTTTTATTTTACCTTGAAATACCGAAATTGCTTTCTTGCCAACCCAATACGAATGGCGGAGAATTTTTTGGGGGGGAGAAGGAACAAAAATCGATGAAATTGATTTTTGCACAGGTTTCGAGAAAATCGAAGACAGTTACGTTATTTATGCGGTTTTTCCGGTCCGCGAAATTCCGGGCGATTTGTGCGATTCAATTGAGCCTTTGTGCGGGACAGAGTTGTGCTGAAAAAAGATTTCTTTTGCAAGCAACAATCGTTGGAAGATATGGTCGGTTGATCCTGAAATATATTTTGTTCTTTTTCGAGAAAAGATTCGCGCGCATTGAAAAACAATTTCCATCTTGCAAAATGCTTTGCAGCATGTTGCGGTACGGGTAATGAAAAACAGCAACGTTTCATTCGGCGTTTTTTCATTGAATATTTTTGCAGATTCGTTCAATTGTTTTTCAACCGAACACTCGCGCGGCAGTACATCTCGGCTAAAGCAATAAATGCAATGGTAAATAATCAAATGAAATGGTACGATTTCCATTTTTTTTTTTTTTTACGGTCAACCAAATATCGCGGTTGTAAATTGGTCAGTGGTGGAAAAAAAGGGAAAATCATTTTCGATCCCTTTGCAGCATTATTTTTCACTTTAGTCCCGGCGATTAAATAGTCGCCGGGCATTTCGCGCGGCGAAACAAAAGGGGAATTACATTTCGAATTGTAGTTTTCGCCCGTGCCCCCCCCCCCCCCCGCCGTTTATTATGTCGGTCGGAACGCTGCGATTTTTCATCCGAGATTTGCAAAACGCTTCTCTATATCGTCCTAT
This sequence comes from Lasioglossum marginatum, assembly GCA_028455795.1. NCBI lineage: Eukaryota > Metazoa > Arthropoda > Insecta > Hymenoptera > Halictidae > Lasioglossum > Lasioglossum marginatum. The sequence continues at coordinate 8,657,826 of CM052249.1, forward strand.
AAATTTCTCGTGTAAAACGCGCGTGTATACAAGCGCGTTTCAAATCCGGCAACAATGGCGCGGCGAAACGAATAAACTCGCGATCGGGAATTTATCCAAAGAATTGCCCGGGATTTATAAATTTATACGCGGCGAATTATTCTTTTATGCGGCTGAATCTATAACGCATCGTTTCGATTCAGCGGGACTCGCTTCCTTCCAGGAAAATTAATTTTTTTGATTGTTAAAAGAAAATTATGAAGTTACAGGTGAAGTTATGGAGTTACAGAAATGCAGAACAGGAATGCAAGCTTCCAGCTTGATTCGATTATTTTCTTTTTAATTAGACGATATTTGAATGGAAAATTAAAAATATACAGGGTGAAAATTATGAAGAGTTACAGACGAATATCTCCAAAAACATTGATTATATGCAAAAATGTTTCAGATAAAAGTTGTTCAGTACCGAGGGGAGCATCATGTGGTGGGACTTTTATTTTTCCCGGGCGACACTCCAAGGTAAGGTGAAGGTCAACTTTCTTTTTTTAATGGTGAATAAGGAATTGCATTCCTTAATCACCATTTTGTTAATGATAAGTAAGTGTCCGATAATTTATAGACCACTCCCATAATTATAGACACAAATGTGGTGCATCCCTTAGTCCACATTGAATTCACATTAATAGAATTTGCAGAGACCAGGGTGCAATGAAATTGCTATTCAAATTTAATTAAATCTCATAAATGTATTTACAGGCCGTTTGTGAACATCGCTGCCATTATTAATAACAAACAGAAATGTCGGAGAGAAGCGTAATTTTCTATTTTCCTCGCGATTTAAACTGGCCAGAAAAATTTCGAAAATTCACTCTCGCCTGAGATGGAAAAACAGTGGAAATATATCTGCATTAAAAAATACATACAGTGACTCCCACTAATATTCGGACACTCTTAAAAGGACGATAACTTTTTTAATATTGTAGTATACGATTTGACCTTTTTTTGGGAAGCTAGAGCAATTAGTTTGCTACAGGATGTGAAAAAAAATTTTTTCGAAAATTGCAATTGATCGGAATTGTAGAAAAAATACTGAAAGTTGCATTTTCCAAACTTTTTTATGTGGGCCTGTATTGAAAATTTAAAAAATACGTTTTAGTATTTTCTCTGCAATTCCGACAACTTGCAATTTTTTTCAAAAATTTTATCAATATTGTTCTGACTTCCCAAAAAATTTCAGATCGTATGGTCCAATATTAAAAATGTTGTCGTTTTTTTAAAAATGTCCGAATATTAGTGGGAATCACTGATGGGGGATATTTGTGTTGGGGGTTCGAAATAAATTTTGCTGGTGTTAAATGAAAATGAAGTTCCCTGCCGAAACCCGATAAGGAGAGCTGGTTCTTCAGATTAAGTGGATTGTAAGCTAAAAGTTTGCTAACGTCATAACAATGTGGGCTAGCTCCTTAAACTTTCCTTGGGAGAGAGATAGAGGGGAGGATTCGACGTCCTTGGTCGACTCTCGATCCAATCAGCATCGCGAAACTTCTCGGAAGAATAATGAAAAGCCCTCCACTATTTCACAGGGGCTGGCATCGCGAAAATATTCGCAACTCGGAAACCAGCTGATTCAAAATTCGATCATTCCGTTAAAAATAATGATATAATGAGGAGCTTGGGCTCATTCGAAAGCTTGAAGCCTATACTTCCGACACCTCTTATTCATTTTTCCCTGAGATCGTTTTTCCCGACGTGACAGGTGGAAATACGGAGACATGTTTTCTCTCGAAAATACTGTAGATTCAAACTTCTGTAGAAACGGTAAAAAATTTTTTTAGTGACTGAAACCAATGCAGATTTGAAGATTGAAGCTTCCTCTTTACAACGAGACCTTGAACATTGATCTACGATTTCTTTTGACCGAGTTATCGATCTTTGAGCGCAGGGTGTACGGACAACGTTCACTACACCACAAGCGGCGTATTAGTTAGGAGCAATATACACATTATCCGTACACCCTGCGCTCAAAGAAGGATAACTCGGTCAAAAAAATTCGTAGATAAACATTCAAGGTCTCGTTGCAAAGAGAAAGCTTCAATCTTCAAATCTGTGAAGGATTCATTCCCGGAAAAAATTTTTGACCGTTTCTACAGTTAATTCAATATTTAGTATTCATATATTGGAAAAAAGTAGTAGAAGTACACGATCTAAGAAACATCACGGTCCCGATGGTTTTTCTTGTGATTAACCTGAAGTTTGTTATTAAATAATGAAACTAGTTACGTATGCTGTGCCACGAATGTCGGATTCAGCATTAGTGACTAATCATTTGTTAATATCTGACCAAACAACTGAATCATTCATACGTGGTTGACGTCACAGCCAACGAGTTAATGACTTATTAAATACATCATATCTAGACTTTCATACAGGGTGATGCAAAAATCGAGACTAGACCGTTGAAATTCAATAATAAATAATTTAAGAAGAATTGTTTAATGACTTTTGTACCAACCTATATGTATAACAAATTGAAAAAATGGTTAAACAACGGCTTGGGAAGTGCAAGTGTGTAGTGTCAGCATACGAGCAAGCATACGAGAACCAAAAAAAGCGTCATCATCATCTCGCATGATCAGCATACAAACGCTTGCGAGTAACAACAAAATTTTCTCATCAGTCATCAACGCCATTGATTTCGTGTTAAACATTAAGAGAGATAAAAGTCAAGCAACGAAGAATCGGATGCAGAGAAAATTCCTCGAACAATCCAACGAAAACATTGAAAGTTTGTAGAGAATATTGTAATTACCCCAGTGTTTGACTTTCCGAGAGCAAGGAGTTCATCGAACAATAAAATAAAACAGAGTAACAATGGGTTAATCAACCATGCAACAGAATCTCTGGTTCGTTGTTGTATAATCGCGGCCGGAGGACAGAATAAACAAAAAACATTACCGGATTTTGCATTGCGGAAAATAATATCGAGTATATTCGCTTGAACCGGAAACGCAAAGAAGATGGTGGTTTTCTGTGCTATTTTAGGATGGTGGGGCTCGAAACGCTTCGAATAATTCAGTAGTAAACAAATTTTTGTAAATCAGTTTTTCTGTCATTATTAAACTGAGAATTTTTCAAGGGTACAGTTGTAATTATTTCCCTTTTTAATAATTTCAACTAATTTAAAATAATATGTTTCTAAATTCTTCTAATCATTTATTAAAACACAAAGGGTCTTCAAATTTGAAAAATGAGAACTTTTCCTCCAAAATTGATTTTTTTATAACTCCATAATAGAATTAAAGGGTAAACTTTATTTTACTGGACTCAAAATTTGTGCCTCCTATAAATTATTATGTATTTGGTATGTAATCCAGTAGATTTGTATCCGGGGATCCTGCAGATCGAAGTTTCGATCCTGTAGGACCAATGGTTCAGGAGTTATGCTTGTTTAAAGTTGAGCATATCAAAAACACTGCAAATTGCTCAACTTTAAGCGACCATAATTCCTGAACCATTGGTCCTACAGGATCGAGACTTTGATCTGCAGAGTCCCCGGGTAAAAATCTATTGGATTACATACCAAATACATAATAATTTCTAGAAGAAGGGCAAAAATTTTGAGTCCGGTAAAGTAAAGAGCAGCCGAATTAAAAAATATTAACATACTAATTGTTGAATTTCAATCGGAGGAACATTGGAAGCGATTCGAGCCATCGAATATAATCCTCGATAATCCTCGAACAATCACAAACGGTCTGAATAAATAAATATTTAGAAATCGTCTCACCTGGCTGACGCTCTTGTTCTTTATCTTGTCGAGCGGCAGACGTTCCTTGACACAATGCAGATTCAGGATCTCCTTGACTCGTTCCTTGTCCTGAAGGATCCTCTGCACACCAGGTTCCTCGAGGGCTGCGTTGCTCGGTGCAAACAGTGTGACGTCTCTCAGTTGGCTTATGGTGCTCATGATCTCGTCGCCGAAATCGCGGATCGTCTCGTAAAACTTGTAGACAGGACCGTCCTCCTTTTCCTGAATGTACAGAAGAGATTTCTATTTATCCTGTTCAAGATGCTGAGCGATCGATTCTACGAGGGACCGTTCAATCGAGAAAACGAAAGAAAGAAATATGGAAATGAGTAGAACGAAAGAGCAACGAAAGAGGGTGGATAATATTGGCTTCTTTTTTTTTACGAAATTTGCACAAATATATTTAGGACAATTTTCTGCTTTATTTATAGATTCACCATAAAGTCTTAATTTTCTTTATTTTCATTTACATTTTTATGTATTTTATTCCATTATGCATTTATTGGAAAAATTTTGAATTTTTGAATTTTTGGTTTTGTCAGTTCCAAATGATTAATAACGTAGTCCCTTTATTTTGAAACAATTTTTAATTTCGCCTGAAAATTATTTTGATTATGAGAAATAATTGTACCAAATAAATTCAGCAAATTTCGCCATTGCGCAAAGATGATAAACAATATATAAAGGATCTCTCTTGTTAAGGAGCGGGTCGTGGAGAGAAAAGCTTCAAGCCGTTGTTAAATATTAAACCCGAAGTCCCCGTTAAAAAAAAAGAACATTAAAGGAGTGCGGATCATTGCAATCGCTGTCGATGATATTCCGAGACACGAGGTACATTTTCTAGCACAGAAGAATAATCATCGAAACTGATTCCGTAAATTAGTCAATATTGTACAGTGTGATTCTCACAAAATTCTAACAATATATTGTGACAATATAAATAATGATCTGCAGCTTTTTCCGATTTTTTCGGGCTGTATAAATAACGTACTTTGACTTCTTTCGACCGTAAACTGACCAGTGCATCATACTTCGGTTTTATCAGAGTTTATGATTACGAAACAGTTCGGGGCCATTCGTTCTCGATTCGTTGAATTTATTTGCTGTCAGGACATTTTTGTGCATCTTGCGTGGACCGAAGGAAAATTAATGTATATGTTCACGTGACATTTACAGAATATGCTAGCACAAATCTTCGAAACGTATTTTTAAAAATTTTTACGAATCAAATCTTTCTTCAATAAAAATGCATATTCGACGTAGAGTCACAGGAATTTTCCTGCGAACAATTTTTTATCATTTACGATTTAAAAATAATGTTAAAAAAATTCTGAGGCATGAGTTTGCAATAAAAAATAAAATCTCGACTCAAAATCGTGAGGAATGAAAATCAAGAACTCATCGACCTAAAATCTATGGCACATGGCTTTTTAATGGAACCTTCAATAGCAACAGCAATTTTCATTGTGAACTAACAAGTCACCCTCAATAACTTCATCTATTAGTTTCATTGCCCCAATTTCTCCAACTTCACTAATTTCGCGGTACAGTCAGAAGCCGGACCACTCGCGTGAATCACCCTGTACAATCGGAAGGAAGACACCGTTTACGTTTCGCGACACGATCAAACGTAATGGTGGTCTGTGCACGCGATCCCGCACTTCGGAATTGGGAGTCGAGAGGTTGCCGTAGATCAAAGTCTCGGTAATTAACCGATGAGTTAACAGTGAATCCTGAAACGTAGGGACAACGACGTCGGACATCGATCTCCACGTTTCCAGTGACTGTTCTATCGCGCGCGATTTTTGGCTGCTCTTTACTTTACCGGACTGAAAATTTTTGCCTTCCCTCTATAAATTATTATGTATTTGGTATGTAATCCAGTAGATTTTTACCGGGGGAACCTGCAGATCGAAGTTTCGATCCTGTAGGATCAATGGTTCAGAAGTTATGGTCGCTTAAAATTGGGCAATTTGCAGTGTTTTTGAAATGCTCAACTTTAAGCAACCATAACTCCTGAACCATTGATCCTACAGGATCGAAACTTCGATCTGCAGGTTCCCCGGGTAGTAATCTACTGGATTACATACCAAATACATAATAATTTATGTGAGAAAGGCAAAAATTTTGAGTCCGGTAAAGTAAAGTTTATCCGAGAAAAGGTTCCGGCACGTAGGAAAAAGCGTATATCGGGCAACGGGCATCGAACCGTTCGAGCAGATTAAAGAGCGGAGGGTAATTAACGAGCCGGTGATTAGCTGCTAGCGACGCTCGATTTCTCCCTCGCCCCTCGTGTCCCTCGGCGCTCATCGACCGGATTAACGACTGGGAACAGAAAAAATAAGAAACACAGGCCCGGTCTGTGGAATTGTGGATGGGAAAAAAAGGGGTGAATGTTTACGCCGTTTGTCGAACGAATGGTTCCACACCATTCCTCTCTTTTTAGTCCGCCGTTCCACCGGAAAATTACTATTTCAACTGATCGAGTCTTCGTAGAATTGTGCATGGTCTATGATACAATATTTTGGTAAATTTCTAATTAGTACTGATGAAGCTGGAGATTGATTAGCTTCTTTCCTCTGAATGAGCTTAGCATTGTACTGAGGCATGTGCCCAAGCATTGTACTTGATATTCAAAAAAAATTTTGCAGGGTAAGCTCCAAAATTAAACTCGTTTTTTGAAAATGGATTAGAATGGCACTGGAAATGGGAGACTGTAGCCACAATGCAATGAGCTTCTGAAAATGATTTTACAACATATGGAATGCAACGTCATTTCAAAATCTGTTCATGAACTTCCGAAAAATATTTTTACTGTCATGGTTTTTATCATGAGCATAGAATAGAGCATCATTTAATTTAGCATCTTCAGATTTTTAGAGCTTTAGATGAAACTATATATATTCTTCACGTTTTCTATTCATTTTTACAGGCATTATATTTATCCTAGTTCATTGTTTTTTAAAGTACATCGAGTACTTCAAGCTAGAGCAGCTCTAAATCTAGAGAAAAATTTTCAGATCTTGAGATCAATCTTTTTGAGAACATTCTTCACTTAAAAATTTATCCTAGTTCATTGTTCTTTAAAGTACATCGAGTATTTCAAGCTAGAGCAGCTCCAAATCTAGAGAAAAATATTCAGACCTTATGATCAATCTTTTTGAGAATATTCTTCATTTAAAAATTTATCCTAATTCATTGTTCTTTAAAGTTTGAGAACAATTTTTTGAGAATATTCTCCATTTAAAAATTTATCCTAGATCATGATCCTAGATTAAAGTACATTCAGTACTTCAGAGCTAGAGCAGCTCTAAATCTAGAGAAAAATTTTCAGACCTCGAGAGCAATTTTTTGAGAATATTCTTCACTTAAAAATTTATCCTAGATCATTGTTCTTTGAAGTACATCGAGTACTTCAAGCTAGAGCAGCTCTAAATCCAGAGAAAAATTTTCAGACCTTGAGAGCAATTATTTGAGAATATTCTTCACTTAAAAATTTATCCTAGTTTATTGTTCTTTAAAGTACATCGAGTACTTCAAGCTAGAGCAGCTCTTACTCTAGAGCAAAATTTCTAGCATTGAATATTTCGCAGATACTCTCGATAAGAATTTTTGTTAATAATTCCAGCAACGTTAAACATCGGTCAACCGCACGTTCTCAGAACAATGGAACGATTCGTTTTCGAAGCTGCGTCCCAGTTTCGGCCATCTTAATCTCCCGTGAACTCCTCGAGTCTTCGACAGACCGGAAGCTTGTTGAAAGGGAAGATTAACCGGACATTTGCGGCGAGTTACGGTGGAACAATATTGTCACGGGATAAAGGATAATAACAAAAGGATAGTGTACCGGCTTGCGCTTCAGGGTAGGAGGGAAGATCGGGTAAAAATATCGTCGACGTGGTAGGCAAGCTAGTAGAGGAATATATCTAATGAATTATTATATACTGGCCTACTAGTCTAAAACTTTCGGTGGGAAAATTAAATGAACGACTGGGAAACCTATTGCAAACAACGTCGAGCCTTGATTAGAATGTAAAAAAACCAAGATGGAGAGACAGAGGGTGAGAGAGAGAGACTTGGGTGGTGATGGTGAGGGATAAAGGAAATTGAAAAAAAAGAAAAGAAAAGTAACCGACTGCTCGAAATTGAATACGTTTCCAATCACTGGAAGGACCCTCGTTCTGTTGCCACAGGCTGTTCCGTTAATGAAGCCAAGAAGAATTTAATTAGAAACGGCCGGCGTCGATGAAACATTTATGAACGCCCACGATCATCGGTTCAGCACCGATTCCGCCCAGGACTCAGATTATTAAGGAGCATTCTTTTTTCTTTTTAGTTTAATGCAATCAATTTTCAGGATTTTGTTAGATTCGCTAATGAATTTTTAATCTGTAATTATTTTTTAACATGAGAAAGAATCGAGGACAAGCTGAAATTCGACTATAATATCGACATTTAGTGCTGTAATAAGCTATAGCAATTTTTAGAGCTGTAGCAAGCTGTAGCAATATTTGGAGAACAACATTTGAAGCCATAGCAATACTTGGAGCTGTAGAAAAATTTGGGGCTATAGAAAATTATAGCAATATTTGAAGTTGTAGTAAAAGCTATAACAATATTTAGAGTTATAGCAAGCTGTGATAGTATTTGGAGCAGTAATGATATTTGAAACTAAAGCAATATTTGGAGTTACAGAGAGTTATAGCAATATTTAGAGTTATAGAGAGTTATAGCAATATTTAGAGTTATAGAGATTTATAGCAATATTTAGAATTATAGAGAGTTGTAGCAATATTTAGAGTTATAGTAATATTTAGAGTTATAGAAATTTATAGCAATATTTAGAATTGTAGAGAGTTATAGCAATATTTAGAGTTATAGAGAGTTACAGAAATATTATAGAGAGTTATAGCAATATTTAGAGTTATATAGATTTATAGCAATATTTAGAGTTATGGAGAGTTATAGTACTATTTAAAGTTATAGATATTTGTAGCAATATTTACAGTTATAGAGAGTTATAGAAATATTTAGAGTTATAGAGAGTTATAGTAATATTTAGAGTTATAGAGAGTTATAGCAATATTTAGAGTTATAGAGAGTTATAGCAATATTTAGAGCTATATCAATATCTATTGAGGTCTTGTTAAATTCTTATTGGCTCGGCACAGTGGCTCCTCCTTTGCCCTCCGAGCATAGAAAAGAAAATGGAGGTACTCGGACCTCCAGAACGAGAGGCCCTTCCGAATCCGTTTGATTCCTAAACGATCACGCTTTCCTCGTCTCTCAATTAACATCTAATTAATCTAGAAAGTCAGAGTAAGCACAGTCAGGGGTTCCCAGCGAGTCCTCTAAACCATAGGAAACCAATTCTCAAAACCAACATCCTCAACAGAGATCTCCGTTATAAATAAATGAAAAATAAATATGCACAAGAGGCTCCTGACTGTTCTTACCAGGGTTTCGCTACCTTCTGCACGTTCTCTATAGAAACCAACAGAAGCTCGTTACACGACTAATTAAAAAAAAACGGTCGATCTAGAATCGCCCATTCGACTGTCGCAACGCAGCGAGAACGCGTTACTCTTTTTCTCATATATATATATAGAATATTGTATAATAAATCCGAAGGTTTCTGCGGAAGTGTCGTGTGTATTTTTTTTTCTCTGATGAGTTCATTTTTAATAAGTACTTACGATGCCCTATATGACATGCAGAGTCCAATAGAGACATGCAAAGCACCACAGAATAACATCATTGAGTCAATATAAGAGTAATAAACACATGTACACAATTGATAGAAAATTTTGTTTTTTTTTTCGTTTTTATCTCTTTTTTTTCTCGACTGATTCGTTTTCGGCTCGAGAGGAAACGGGAGTCCACGGTGGAGTCCGCTTTCTCTGCTCTGTCTCGAATTCTATCTACCTTGACAGTCCGTATTCATTCTCAGAGAACGCTATACCGGAGGAATTAGTATCGTCTCTCTTCACCGCGTACCAACCCGATACCGTGCACAAACCAAAATTCGATATGGGACTCCGAAACATAATTATAGTGAGCATTTTTTTTTTAAATTATAGTGAATCCGCGGTTTCACACTGGCTTCCATTTTTCTCGTCGAATTGATTGACAAATAAATTTTCACGTTGTCTCATAAAAATGTCAAGAACGAATTAATTGAATTTATTCAGAGTTGAAAAATTATATTCGGCACCGAGTATAATCGAGTCAAAAGCACGAGGACGATCCACGGAAGAGCCTCGTTTATAGTAATCGATTTGCCTCGTGTGTACACTCTGCGAATCAAGCAAGAGACGTTGGGGAATTACAGCCGGTAACGGAAATTTTAATCGAATGGCTTCGACGTCAAATAAAAGAGAGTTTAGGCTCGTAGTGGGAACACTAGAAAGATAGCTAGTTGGTTGCGCCGTGTAATTGGCTCCGCGTTTTAATATCAGTGTAATAGAGTCGGACACGTGGCCGATAGTAATTTAATATCGGTAGGCAATTAAGCGTTCGACTACCAATGGAAATCGTGATAACGACCGGGCACGATTAAATCGATTACGACACCCGGTGCAGTCGGAATTCAATCTATTGGATTTGTTCAAGGTCGATCATCCCTCATCCAGCATACTTAGGGTGGTCCTTTGAAATTGCGTGTAAAATCGATTCTACATCTTCAGATCGTCAGGGATCTGATAAAAAGGATTCGACCTTGGCCGAATTTTCAAGGTCAAACTTTTTTAATGATTGCATCGTGTTCTACTCATCGAGAGGACCAAACTTTGCAAAGGGACCATGGGTCAAAAATGACCCGTTCTCCTGGAAATTGACGTTAAAAAAGATTCGAACTTGACCGAATTTTCAAGGTCAAACTTTTTTAATAATTGCATCGTGTTCTACTCATCGAGAGGACCAAACTTTACAAAGGGACCATGGGTCAAAAATGACCCGTTCTCCTGGAAATTGACGTTAAAAAAGATTCGATCTTGACCGAATTTTCAAGGTCAAACTTTTTTCATAATTGCATCGTGTTCTATTCATCGAGAGGACCAAACTTCGCAAAGGGACCATGGGTCAAAAATGACCCGTTCTCTTGGAAATCGACATTAAAACAGATTCGACCTTGACCGACTTTTCAAGGTCAAACTTTTTTAATGATTGCATCGTGTTCTACTCATCGAGAGGAACCAATTTGTCAGAGGAACTATGGGTCAAAGATGACCCATTCTCTTGGAAATCGACGTTAAAGCTCAAATAACACATAAACTTCCTAAACATTATTTTCCGAGATTTTGCACTAACGGTAGAATTTCATTAGAAGGTATATGCTGAAGAGGGATGAGGCTTCGGTCCAAACAATTTTGATTTTCCAACTGCAACAACTTGCCGACATTAATCAATTATTTACAGGAAAATCGAAGCCAGTTCCAATTAATAGATCCAATTAATAAATCCACTGTACGTCGACACAGAATTAGGGAATGAAATAATAGAACTTCGAGGAGCCAAAGAAGAGAACTGAGGATTCGAAATAATTCCGAACACGCGATATTCACGGAACATCGAACTCGATAAATAAATATCGGGTTGCTACAAGTTCGGCAAGTGTTTCTAAACAGCAGCAAAAGACGTCCTCTCTCTGTTCTATTATTTTACACGCTTACTCTTGCTGTCGGAGGTTTCTCACCCCGACGAAAAGCCCTGTAAACAGTCTTACATCATATATAAAATATGAACACCTCTGTGGATCACGATGTCTCGCGAACGAGATCAATCGAACGGCGCGGCGATCAATCTTTTCCACCGGTGGACTCTTTCCTCCGAGCAATTCTCGCTGTAGCAGCTTCGATGCGCAGAGAAATTCTCGATCTTCGTAGGATCATTGAAACTCGACGAAAAGAAAAAATTCTATCTGGATTCGATAAATTTTTAGAGAATTTTCTTCAACTAGAAAAAGAAAATATATAAAAGTGCAGAATAATTAAAAAGTCGTTTCGATGATCTCGCAGCGTTTCGATGATGATCCAGCAGAGGTCGTCGCTCAGGATAGAGTTAAGCTACCAAGTTGAACGTTGATGATATAGTATCTTACGTAGTCTATAGCGATAGATCAGGCGTGATGAGATGATTCAATAAGGAGATGAGTGGCAACAGCGTTCATGATCGAATGCACTGATTCATGTCACATGAGATATCGCGAATGGGTTAATGCCGTATATATTCTTTTTTTGCTCGATATATATTTTTTTTTGAAAATGAATGTCACGAGGGCGACTATGCTTTTTCTTTTCTCTATTCATGACTGTGTCGACGGAGGATCGTCTCGATTTTTCGTCGACGATATATAACATCGTGTACCGGTGCTCTCGTCCTTGACAACATGCGACATTCAAGGGAGGCTAACAGTCGGAGAGGCTAGCAGTGCATAAACGTGCAGTGCGTACTTCGATCTAGACACTGGCGATTTACAAGGAAGATTTCATTCGGAGATCATCGTCAGCTACTTCACTCGGATTGTTGTCGTTTTTATTGTAATGAGGGTAAGAATTTTTACTTCTTCGTCGTTCATTTCGGGGAAGTAGAATTTTCTTTGCGAAAGTTTACGGCAATGTTACGAGCTATGTGCTTTTCACTTGCATAGAGGATGATGGGCACTGCGGGGTGGCTGTTTGAAAATTTATGAGACGGATTTCGGTGTCGAGGAACTTCTGAAGTGGACCATTGAAAAATCAGATTCCGCTTGGAGTGAAATCGTTGGAGTGTGAGATCAATTTTATTACCACAAAATAATATTTAGTTAATTATATATAACTGAAAAATCAATATTAATAGATTCTGAAATATTTCCAATTTTCTCAAGAGACTATGAGAATTTTTTTTATTCCAAAAAATGGGTATATTAAAAAAATAATTAATACATAAGTTGCGTCACACTTTCATCTACAAAATTCTAAATTTTCGTTAGAAAATGTCCAATAACAGTGGGGTAGGAAAAATGTTTATGTAGTAGTGCATGTTGGTTCATTATGATTTCAAAGAAGAAGAAAACTGGACTTCCAGTTTTAAATTTTTCCAAAAAGTGGATATATCAAGATTTTAAAGCAGAAGAAAACTGTACTTCCATCCGAAGGATCCCATTAAAAACGGTTGCAAAATTTGTCAAAAAATGGGCAAGTGTACAGATACCGTTAATAATTAATATTTAGTAACATTATAAAAATTTGGAGCGACAACAATCTCTACGAAAATACAATTCAGACGACTTACCCGTGGTCTCTTACAAAAATATGACAATTATAATTTATAATAAAAATATCTGAGGGACACACCCCAGATAGCACACAGACATCTCAAAGACAGCTGTAAGACGCCTGCCGCAAGACATTCGAATGTCTGAAAGACGCCTGAACAACTCCCGAACGGCTCTCGAAAATCTCCTGAATGTCTCGTTTTACAAAACGGTATAAAAAAAGACGTCTCTAAGACGTAAGTTTAGGCGTCTTTTAGGCGTCTTTTTAGACGACATCTCCAAAAAGACGTCTTGAAGACGTTTTATTTCAGACATAAAAACGACGTCTCCAAATAGACGTCTCTAAGACGTTTTATTTCAGACGTAAAAACGACGTCTCTAAGATGTCTTATTTCAGACGTAAAGACGACGTCTCTAAGACGTCTCATTTCAGACGTAAAAACGACGTCTCCAAATAGACGTCTTAAAGATGTTTAGTCCTAAAAACGACCTAAAATAGACGTCTATGAGATGTCGGGTGCTATCTCGGACCTCTCCACGGAAAAAATAGATGTTCCAGATTAGGTTAACCAACCGATGGGCAATGTACAAAGCACAAGAATACACAGGGTAGGAGAAATATGTCGAGAAAAGTCTCTTTCAGCGAAGCAGGATCATCGTCGAGATCGAGAGTGTTTTCTTTTTCTCAGAGGGGATCGATCGTGATCAATATACACCTTCGCCGCAAATCTTCCTTGCAAGAAACGACGGTGCATTCCTCAGGCAATAGCTAAGAGTTCATTCGAGCGCTGTTTCGAAACCACCAAACATATTTGTTTAACAATTAAACCGATGGTTCTCTTGTTCTCTATCTAACACAGTCGAGTCAACTAAGTCTAGAAATCAATCGAAAGCATCCTCAAGACTAGGTTCTAGTTCCTTTTGTGTTGACGCTCTAATCTAGTATACTAACTTCTGTCTCTGGATCATTCTCTTCGATTCCTTATAATGTTCTTTTGAACCGTTCATTCTCTCATTTCAATATTTTTGTTTTGGTGCACAGAAAAATTCTCGTTCGAAGCATCGTTTTATTTATTACAATTTTATTATTATAGTCATTCGTATAGTCATTGGAAATTAATTGAGTCAAGATTTTGGACTAAAAAAAAAGGTCGTGTAAAACTACGATTTTCATCATTTTTAACCGCTTGTATGTTACTCTTATAGATCTACAAAACATATATTTTAAATTTTCTTTAAGGGTCCAAATAAAAAAGAAATTTTAAGAAAGCCATTTTTATTTCTGCATGTAATCTTGTAAATTATAATTTTTGGAAAATCTTTTTTGCATATAATTTCGTAAACCAATGTTTCCAATCGATCATAAAAAATCGGGTCGTTTGGTACAATAATATAAAAGTGTTTCTATTTTTTATTTGTACGAATACTTTTTACGAATATGCCCACTGTAAGTAGTATGAGCCACGTTTACTCAGACGAGAGTACACACAGCTTCCTGAAATCCGATAAAAATTTCAATCTCGAGTAATTCCTGACCTAAGGAATTCAAAGAATATTCGTATTTGTTGTAACACAGTATGAAACATTGTCGGGGAGTGGCGGATCCTTTTCCGAAGCTCGACATTCCTCCATAATCCGTGCTCTTATTAAACAAATACTCCACTTAAAAATATTGCCATCGAAAACGTGTTTCACTAAAAATTCCCCCGATAAACCGGTTCCGATCTGACGCGTATATCGGAGGGACTCTCTTTGTCGCGGCGGAAAAAAAGAGAAAAGCTGGGCCGGCACGATTACCAAAGGAACTTTTTCCGGTGTATCGAGAAAGCGGCTAACGGGTGCAGAACGAACGGCTGCATCGAAATGAGATTTTTTCCCCGAGGCTTTTAAGCCATCCTTTCTCGACGGAGAGAGGCAGAGAGAGAGCAATAAGGCTCGCCGCTTCGTCATGTTGAAAATGCTTCCCCCTCTAGTTCCCCCTCACGCACTATTTTCCCATCCACGTTTGTTTTACCCGAACCATGTGCGTGTGTGTGTGTGCGCGCGCGGAGCTTTTGTTTATCTTTGGCTTCATTCGATATACGCCCAACTATTTTCATCCGGACGACTTTTCACCGAGCGTTAATCCGTCATGCTTGATGCGAATTTTATATTCGCATGTTTTCGCATATTTAACATAATTGTCCCCTCCGACGCGGAAATGTTTCCTACACATTAATTGATCACTCGAAAACAATTTTAGTAAACCTGATTTTTATTTATGTTCCAAGTTGCATCAACCTCGCAAAATCTTCTTATGCAAAATAAAATTTTTATACGTCAATTAGAAGCTAAGCATAAATTTATTTTGGCTGCTCTATACTTTACCGGACTCAAAATTTCTTCTAGAAATTATTATGTAATTGGTATGTAATTCAGTAGATTTGTACCCGGGGAACCTGCAGATCGAAGTTTCGATTCTGTAGGATCAATGGTTCAGAAGTTATGGTCGCTTAAAGTTGGGCAATTTGTAGTGTCTTTTGAAATGCTCAACTTTAAGCAACCATAACTCCTGAACCATTGATCCTACAGGATCGAAACTTCGATCTGCAGGTTCCACGGGTAGTAATCTACTGGATTGCATACCAAATACATAATAATTTATAGAGGAAAGGCAAAAATTTGGAGTCCGGTAAAGTTTACCCTTTAATTTGCTCATTAATAATTTTGGTATCGTCAAAATAGTATATCGCCATTGATAAACTCTTCGAATCTTTTTATTATTTTGAATTACACCCATTCATTTTTGCCATAAATGCATAAAATCCGCAGTCTAACAATAATAGTTGAACATTTGGTGATGCTAGACGTGTTTTCACTGTTTCGCATCTGGGCTGTAATAAATGCGGAAAATCTGCGCTCTATCCATTACAAATTATTTTAATATTCGTAGTAACACTGTGTATTGATAAAACTGTTTAATATTCATAACACTGTATCTCAGACGGAGCAATTTATAATAGAATTGAAATTACTCGTTAATATTTCGTTCGGGAAATAGTGGAAAAAGAATGTGCATTTCATTTAGCTCGCCATTTCTTAGAGCTGGGTTAGGAAATTCTGCATTCTAGCAAATTGATTCAATTTGTACATCGTGGTGGAACAACCATCGTTTAACACTAAACCTGCCAATGCATTAATTTTATTATTTATTATAGAATTGTTAAATTTCTTAAATCGAACATACACCATAATAAAAATAACAAAAAGTATGCTAGTCGCTTTTTATGGTTGGTAGGTTAAGTGTTGAAATAGTTTTCAATAAATTGAGGTTTCTAAAATAGTGTTCAACAAAGTTAACAACAAGGCTTCTAAAATATTTTTTACTGTATAGTCGTGGATAAAGTTACTACAAAGATCTTCAAATAATTTTCAATAAAGTTACACTAACGAGGCTTTTAAAATAACTTTTACTGTTACGACCGAAGTTACTAATAAATTTTTTAAAACAGTGCAGAATAAAGTTGCTGTTAAGAGTCGAGTGTAATAAAGTTAGTAGGCTGGCAAGATAGTTTTTAATGTAGATTTCGACAGAACTTTGTAACTGCAAAAAGGTTGGGCACCGTCGAATTTTTATTATTAGCGGAATATGAGTCTGGTGTTCGAAGGAACGGTGATTGTTACCGGTGAAGGAGAAAACGCGAGGTTGAAAACCGGCGAAATATTCGCGCAAATAACGAATGCGACCGCATTCGAGAACATGGTCGGTTGTTCGATCCGGGGCTGTTCGTTGCAGAATTAATTTCCATTGCCGCGGGGCAACTTTTAAATGAAGCCGTCGTCGTTTTGTAAACTGCCGGCTCTCCGCTCGCTCGTATTGATTCGTTGGTCAATACATACAGTTTGCGGGACAGGTAACATTATCACGTGGGAAATATGCTCCCGCTGGTGAACGGAAAGAGAAGCGATTGCTAACGGGTGCTGGTGAAACGAAAGTGACAAGTCCAACGAGAAGGCAGAGACAGTGGAAAACTGTATTGTCCCCTGCATTTCGTGAGCGCTCTCCAGCTAGATCGAAGAAAAATATGCCACGTGGGACGATTGTTGCGAAAATATGTGGCCACCGGCGTTGCAAATCAATCAATCACAGAAATGATAAAAGAAGCATTATGTAGAATCGTTTTAAATTACAACGAAAAATATATCGTGTTTTTTCTCCGTTGTTGCTGATAATTGATAATTGAAAATGAAAAATACTGTTCTATTGTTCCTAGCTTACTGAAATGAGTAAAAACCGAATGAAAAATTTTTGAAAATCAATGTAGCAATCAGGGAACTGGAAAATACTATTTTATTTTTTTCTGGCTTACTGAAATGATTAAAAATCGGAAGGAAGTTGTGGAAAATTGGAAAATGTAATGGAAAATTTTTAAAAATTAATGTGAAACACTAAATACCTTTAGGGAACTGAAAAATCCTATTCTATAATATTTTTTCTAACTCACTGAAATTATCAAAAATTGAAAGGAAAAATGGAAAATTTTTAAAAATTAACGTGGAACAGTAAATACCTTTAGGGAACTGAAAAATCCTATTCTACAATATTTTTTCTAGCTCATTGAAATGATCAAAAACCGAATGAAAATTTTTTGGGAAATCAATGTGAAACAGTATAAGAGCATTTAGGGAACTCGAAAATACTATTTTATTTTTTATAGCTTACTGAAATGATTAAGAATCGAATGGAAAATTTTTAAAAATTAATATGAAACAGTAAATACCTTTAGGGAACTGAAAAATCCTATTCTATAATATTTTTTCTATCTCACTGAAATTATCGAAAATCGAAAGGAATAATTGCTAGGGGAGGAAAATATTTAAAGTCTTGTGGAGGATGGCTGAGAAAAACAATTTCAATCTAAACTTAACAAAACTTCAGATATTTTTCACATACTAAAATGGGGCTTAAAAAATATTTGTATTTTTTCAACCGGCCGCTCTGGAGAGGCCCTCAATGGAACAATGTGTTCGTTACGAATGAAGCACGTAGAAATGTTTTTCGATGGGAGTAGAACAGAGCAAATGTGGAAAATAAATGGTAGTTTCCAACACTCCCCAAAAACTATCTCATTTTTAATGCAATAATATTATTTGAATAATTGTTATAAATCCAGAACTTGCCTCTGCAAGTATCTAAAATTATTGTACATGAAAAATCTTTCTCATTTTTAATGCAATGCCAAATAATATCTAATCTCAATATTCTTTTATTTAATAATATTTTACCAAATATTCTAACTTCATTGCATTCAAATGATTCGAATGAACATTCTACGCACCAAAACAGTAAAAAATATTCTGTAAAAATTGTTTAAACTTTTCTGTTTGTTATCTGATTGCTTGTGTGTGATCAATATTTTCACTTTTTGAATTTTTTAGGTTATATTGCTGTTGGGGCAGGCTTGCAGGGACATTGAAAACAAGTCTGCGAGCATCTCGGTGAGTTGTGGAGCGAATGTATCTCCTTCTGCAGCCAGGAAACCTGGCCACGTAAGATTTTTAAGGTAAGATGTATAGCTGCATTTACACCTGATGAAGCACGGTTCTTCTCGAAGGAGCTGTGGCTCGAAATTTACGAGTCTTGTTTGTAGAGTGTTGTCTCTGCTCGCCCCGAGCACATTCGTAAAAGATTTCCCGCGCTGTGCGATTTCTTTCGGGGACTCGAATCCGGACGTGTTACACTTCATCTTTACTCTGAAATCTCGAAATTTCGCTCGGTCCATTTTGCCACACGATTTTAACTATAATTATTACATTGAAAAATTCAACAGCACTCAATTTTTTCCTCAGCTGAATTCCTTTTAATCCTCGCGTGGTTCCCAAAAAAACAATTTTCAAATTTACAAACTTTGGTGTCTCGGGCTTCTACAGTAATTGTATCTGGACGTGCAAAATCGAACAGTACAATTATTATTGTCAGTGAAAGTGATTTGTAAATTTTTCAAATTTTATTTTTTGGAAAATTGCATCCGAGGAGTTAAAGAGAACATTTATTAAAATAGAATTTGAAATGTTATTGCCACAGCTACTTACTTCAATCAATTGGTTACAGCTTTATTACTCTAGAATAAAACTTGCTAATTATTTATCTGACGAGTCTCTTTTAAAATATATCTCCTTTTATACTATTGACAAGTTTCTGCCAATTTTCTATATACACAGAAAATTTACTTTAGAAAATATTTAATATAGACGATATGGTTGCCTATTTCTATTCCGACTGTTTTGCCACTAAACTATGTCGGAGGATAAGTGTAAACCTCTCTCTTCATGTATATTGACTGAAAATTAGTATATCTAGGACGCCAAAGACATCAATCGTGTGCATGTATTGTATGTACGTACGTACGCACAACTTCACAGCAAGACATGCACTAAAACGAGGACGAACAACACGTAAACAGAACGATGTATTTTCTATTTTACATGTAAATCTCTTAATATTACCGATTAACGACAATATTATCTTCGCTCGTGTTGTTCTCGATTTGTTACTATTCTAAATATCGCAGAGTTAAACTTCGATATACAAACAACATTTTTCTAAGCCTCCTACTGTGTTTCCTCGGTGTTCGTAATTTGTTCAATAATTCCGGTGAGCCGGGCAATTTTCCATAGGAAAAATGTAGAGCTGTAACATTCTCTATAAATAAACAAATCTGTACACAAACAGAAAATTTTCAGTCTTCCAGAAATCGTCAGCATTCAAACTATGACAACTTTGTTAAAAACAATAATAGAGCAACGAACCTAGGCTCATTTTGAAGCTTGAAGCTTCTACTTTCGCCACCCATCATTCATTTTCTCCTGGGATATTTTTTTGTGATATGGTAGCTGAAAAACTGGGGACTCTTTTTTCCTAAAAAATGCTGCAACTTCAAATGCCTACAAAAAAGTTAAAAAATTTTTTCCTTGAATAAATCCTCCACGGAATTATAGATTGAAGCTTCCTCTTTACAACGAGACCTTGAAAATTGATCTACGATGTCTTTTGACCGAGTTATCGAACTTTGAGCGCAGGGTGTACGGACAACGTTCTCTATATCACGAGCGGCGTATTAGTTAGGGGCAATATACACATTATCCGTACGCCCTGCGCTCAAAGATCGATAACTCGGTCAAAAAAAATCGTAGATAAACGTTTAAGGTCTCGTTGCAAAGAGAAAGCTTCAATCTTCAAATCTTGGTCTTCAATCTTCAATCTTATTGGTTTCAGTCGCTAAAAAAATTTTTCAATGTTTTTGCAGATGTTTGAATATGCAATATTTTCGATCTAGTCTTCTGTTTTTCATTTGTCGGGCAAAAATATTCGGTTTACGTTATTGCTGGACAAAAATGAACAATGGTTCGAAGCTGCACCATTGTTTTTAACGAAATGATCGTCGATTCAAAAATAATTTTTCTCATGGAAAACCGCCTGGGCGTTTAGGAACACCGGTCCAGAGCGTGTAGCATGCATCGACGCAATCTGGTTTGTTTTCTCTTTGTAATCAGCACGTGAAAGGCGCATACAACGGATCCAAGTACACTGAGAGCATGCATGCGTGTCTAATTCCAGGGTTTAGCGGAAAGAAACGAACGAACGAACGAACGAACGAAAATGAGCGATAACTATAGGCGGGCCAGGGGAGGGGGGTAGAGGTGGTGTACAGTTTCAAGTGGTGCTGGGACTGTGTATGTCGGACACCTGCCTTGCGACGATGTCCGCGAACTTTCCGGAATAATAAATGGCGGCCGGTAAGCCGCGAGCGATTTACTCCCGGCCCGGCGACGAGTTCTTCAAGTTCCGCGGAAGACCGCGCCGCGCCGCGGTTAAAACGCCCGGCGAAAAGTTGCAGTTTTGCGGCGAACACGCGCGCCCGGCTCGGATTGCCTCGCGAAATTTCGCACGCGAGTTTTCGCACGCGAGGTTTGCTCAAATTCAGCCATTTATCTCGTGCACGAATCCCCGAGCTCTGCCATGTCAGCGACGCATACGGCAACACGGAAAAATTTCATCAAGAATTTAATTCGTTTTTACAATTAAAATTACAAGCATTGCTGCGTAAGAAGAATTTTAATATTTCTGAAATTGTTCTGAGCGAGTATCGAGACTACAGAATGGTCTGAAAATGTTGTGCTTCCGTGGGACGATTCCTGGAGTGATTTCAAGCAACTTTTTCCTTTGCGGGAATGTTCTACGACGCCCCGTTCAGGAGTTATCAACGAAAAAGGAGTAATGGGCGTGGGTACGGTGGGCGGGGCATTGGCCGCGCCAGACTCCGCCCACTCCGTGTCGCCTAAGGTCAGGACTCCGTGTTTTTGTTGATAACTCCTGAACGAAGCGTCGTAGAACATTTCCGTAAAGATGAAAATTGCTTGAAATCGCCTGAGGAATCCGTTTCAAGGGAGTACAACATTTTTGAGCAATTTCAAACAAAATAGTGGACTGAATAAATGTTCTTCTCTTCGTGTAAAATAGAAAATGGTCGCGTACGAGACAGAACACTTGGATCGGCGAAGGATTAGCCCGGTGCAGCTCGGAACACGGTTCCAAAAATCGAAGAACCCGATCGAGCTGTATCTGCACGTTTCAGGGAGGGGTGTTAAGAACCGAACTAGACGAAAAAAAAAGAGAGTCTAAAATCCGAACTACAAAACACGTGCGTGTCGATTTGCACGGCGGAGAACGGGCGCCGAGTAAAAACGGCCGGAAAAATCGCATCAGCATTGGCGACGCGGAAAAAACGGTTCGCGAAAAAAAGAACGCGGATCCGGACGAGCAAAAAGAACTGCTACACTGCGTGTATTGTGCCTGCATGGTCCTGGGTTAGGTGTCTGAAGAGAAAGGGGTTTAAAA
The DNA here is from genome assembly GCA_028455795.1 of Lasioglossum marginatum. Taxonomy (NCBI): domain Eukaryota; kingdom Metazoa; phylum Arthropoda; class Insecta; order Hymenoptera; family Halictidae; genus Lasioglossum; species Lasioglossum marginatum. The sequence continues at coordinate 8,679,747 of CM052249.1, forward strand.
CGTGAGCGGCTGGATAGAAGAGACAGAGAGAGAGAGAGAGGGGGGGGTGGTAGGGGGTGGTGGTGGGGGATGACTTGAAGCGGAAAGGTGTAAAAGGGAGGCAATGGGTCGCATAAAAACGCCAGCTATGAAATGCAAAATCAGCGCATCGACGTGGCCGCGTTTCCTCGGTTGTGCACTCGAAATCGATACAGTGTGTGTGGGTGTCATTTTTTTCCCGTAGTCGTCATTTTCGGGACCCTGTTCTCAGCCGGAGGACAGACAGCCGATCACGGAAAAGAAAGAAATTGCAGGCACACACATTCAAAAAAGCGTTCACCGGCAGCTTGGCCTACACTGTTCGCTGGTAGCTCGTTTTTTAGGTTTCTCGTTTTTCAGTTGTGTTATCTGTCTATTTTTTTGGTGTGGGCTTGTACGTGTCGAGTGCTTTGTTGGACTTTCGTGCCGATAGAGATTGTTCTGCGTTCGCTGGAGACTGAGGAATTGCTCTAGAAATTGTTTAAAGAAATAACAATCTAAAAGGAGGGTCACTAAATTTTTGATAAAAAATTGCTCACGTTCAAAGGATTACCACTTTCATAAAAAACGTCGTGAAATACTCTTTCTGGTCTCATTCGAAACCTTGAAACCTCTACTTTCGAGTCCCTTGCTCATTTTTTTTCAAAAAAATTTTTTACGCTATGTGACAGCTGATAATGTGAACACACCTTTTTGTTTCGAACATTTCGCAACTTTGTGGCACACTTCTCGTTCAATGTTCAGTAACTTGACGAAAAAAAATCGCACAGTAATCGTCGTGGGCTCATTTTAAAGAGGAGACTCGAATCTTTAAATCTACGGTGGTTTCATTCATGAAAAAAAATTTTTGCCGACACGAACGTTTGAATTTGCAAAATTTTCGAGAAAAAAAGTTTGTTCACTTTATCACATGTCACAGAGTCTAAAAAATTTTTTGGAAAAAATCAGAAGCGGGGTTTGAAAGTAGAAGGTTCAAGCTTTAAAATGAGACCAGAACGCGTATTCTTCGTTCTTTAACGAAGTTACGAGACTTTGAACGTGACTCTTCAATTTTACGATTTTTGGGATTTTTATTAGACGAGCATCGAAAGTAGGTCAATTATTTTTCGATCGTGGTCAATCTACACTGATTGCAGAACGTAGACAAAAATTTTCAGGCAAATCCATCGATCCATTCGCTGTGTACTTCACCTCGAAGTGCGCTGGATTGATCTGGCCGAGTGACAGTGGTGATACCTCCGTTTAGTCAGACGGGAGAGAAATATAGAAATATTTAGAACACGTCTATCACAGAGAATTTTAAATTGGAAACCATCCCGTATATATCTATTTGTATCTAGAAAACGAACAAATCGAATTGGATAAATTAAAATCGAACACGTTAATAAATCGAATTTCGTTCGTCGATAAGATGATTGAATTTGGAAGATTTTTCTGCACATTCTGCGACAGGTATTTCGTATTTCCCAATTAAAAAATGTCGAATATTCTTGCGATGCTTGTCTGAAAGAAATTTCCAAAAAATCACATACTCACTTTCCGGGATTGTCGCAGCGTTTCTCCGCTGTAGCACTTTGGCAACATTATATACTCCTCAAAATAATTAAGGGATCACTTCTGCGAACAATTGCTACCAGTTTACAATTCTTTTGAGGATTGTGGCACACTGACGGCTAATTCCTGCGTCTCCGACGAGTCGAGACCGCGTGCGACATTCGCGTGAACAGCGCAAAAGGACGCGTGAACACGTCGAGTGTGTGTTTAAAGCGGATGCACTAAAAAATGGGCTATAAGATTTCGAGAATGAGCGATAGAATGAAATGATATGCATGAAAAGAGGCAGAGAAGACAGAGAGAATGAAATGAGAGCAAGAAGAAGAGTGAGAGTGAATGAACATCGGTAATATAAATATGAATATGAATGACAATATTTATATTATAGATAATGTATATATCGAGAGAGCGAGAGAGAGAGAGAGTGCGAGATAGAGAAAATGAAAGAGAGAGAAAACTAGAGAAAAAGCTGGCGGCGAATTACCTTGAAGGACTGCACAGAGAAACCAGAAACCAGGGTTGGTCCGTAACATAAGAAGCGAACAGAAAACAGAAAAAAGGTAATCTTGTAATTAGGTCGTTCGCTGTAAGAGGCGCCGTTTATGACGACTGTTCGACTCGTCGAGAATCGTCTGCTGCTTTAATTCCAATCAGCGTTTCGATATTTTTTTTATTTTTTAATCTTGTCCCTCGCGTGTCCTCGAGGATCTAGAGAAATTGATCTGGAGGACAGGCGAGATCGGTTGAATGGCAACTGTCAGTCACCGATTTTTTTTTTTGGGGCAAACAAGGGAGGGTTTGCCTCCTCGTGCTTTTTTCTGGCGAACGACGGGTCCAACGTGTACTACGGGGTGCTGTAAGAATTCTTGCTAGATAAGGGCTGTGGGGTAGATTTGTGGAAAGAGTCGCTGGGCCCGGGAATCATTTGCGCAGTCGTCCAAAATCGTTTCCATAATGGAAATATTAATATAATATCGGTATCTAGGTCTTTATACTATTTTATTTTGCACTGGAAAAGTTCAGTCTCAAATATCGTACAGAAGTATTTCTATAACTGTGACCTCTACTATAACTATCGTATCTAAAAGTTACAGTTTCATTCTGCACTGGAGAAGTTCAGTCTCAAAATACGATATTAAATTTTAATTCTGCACTGGGAAAGTTCACTCTCAAATTTCGTACACAGGTATTTCTATAACTGTCACCTCTATAACTGTCGTACCTAAAAGTTACAGTTTAATTCTGCACTGGAGAAATTCAGTCTCAAATTTCATACGATATTAAATTTTAATTCTGCACTGGAAAAGTTCAGTCTCAAATTTCGTATACAAGTATTTCTATAACTGTCATCTCTATAATTGTCGTACCTGAAAGTTACAGTTTAATTCTGCACTGGAGAAGTTCAGTCTCAAATTTCATACGATATTAAATTTTAATTCTGCACGTTCACTCTCAAATTTCGTCCAAAATTATTTCTATAACTGTGACCTCTGTAATTGTCGTATTTTCGATAATTGGCAAATGATTCCACTCTGCTACGAGATTCTCATCAACACCGTTCTTCAATTTATTATAAACCTGCTTCACTGCGGTTGTACAATATTTGATCAGTATTTTCTATTAGGTGAACAAATTAATTCTGAATGAATTCTTAATTAAATTAATTCTTAATTAAATTCTTGATTAATTTGTCAGCTAGAGGTGCATTGATTGTTATTGATTGAAGAGTAGAGAATGTATTTTACAAACGATCAAACTTGTACATCTAATAGTTTATGTTCGGATGAGAAATAACGTAGGCTCCACAAATATCGTGATGTGTCGTTTCAATTCCTTTTTACAGTTTGTTGGTGCGTGATAATTTCGAACACGTTCGAGAGAATTGTATAGGGGACAGTACGGAAGAATTATTATAAGCTACATAATGGATGTCGAGTGTCAGTCGCAATTCGTTCGGACGTATTTTTGTGAGTTCACCAGAAAAATTCTTTTTTCTTCTCGGTATTTTTCGGTTCGCAGTCGAACAAGCAAGCTTCCCGCTGGTTGGGTAATAATTAATTACCAGTTATGGTTTTGCAAGTGTCAACGCCTACGTTCGATGATCGTCGCCGGTCGACGTGTCCCGCAGATGCGTCCGATACGTCAATCGCACGAACTGTACATGCCATAAACAAATACGAACTGTACATGCCATAAACAAATACGAGCTGTGTCTGTGCACATCAGTGAGTCGAGACGCCAACTAACAACGATTTACAATTGCTGGTTATTTATTTTAACTTTTAATTACTCGCACAGTTTAAATTTAGAACTTTCAATTTAGTGTTTCAAGCATAAACAAAGAAGTACATTAACAAATATTCATTTTGTATTAAAGTAGTTATTTTATTGAACAGAAATTTATTTAGGCTGCTCTTTACTCTACCGGACTCAAAATTTTTGCCTTTCTCCTATAAATTATTATGTAATCCAGTAGATTTGTACCCGGGGAACCTGCAGATCGAAGTTTCGATCCTGTAGGATCAGTGGTTCAGAAGTTATAGTCGCTTAAAGTTGAGCAATTTGAAAACACTGCAAATTGTTTAACTTTAAGCAAGCATAACTCCTGAACCATTGATCCTACAGGATCGAAACTTCGATCTGCAGGTTCTCCGGGTACAAATCTACTGGATTACCTACCAAATACATAATAATTTATAGGAGAAATGCAAAAATTTTGAGTCCGGTAAAGTAAAGAGCAGACTTCATTTATGTAGTAGTATAAAGTTATGTTGAGTCGTATAAAGTTCCATGAATGTCACAGAAGATTTTCTGGATTTTCTAAAATACTTCGAACGTTGTGCATTCGATTGCACCACGATTTGTTTAGTAATACATCTGGCCCCGTCACGAAGAGAGCAGACGTGTCAAAATGCAATTACTAAAGAGATGCACGTCTTATGCGACGATGTAATTCTGCACGTGATTTCATCCGATGAAGTTTGATCATATCTCGCGGACAACTTGTGTCCCTCGTGGATTTGTTAGAAACAGTGGTATTCTGTTCGTTCTATATGATTGTCATAATATTAAAAATTTTATTCAATTTTTAACTTGATTGGATCAATTTTTGACTGGTGTCTGACTATGTGCTGACCTATTCTACTTAAGACATCAAGCTCGTTGACAATTCAATAATAAAACAGTAGTGAAATAACGAATTTCAGATTATTTGATAGATCAATTGAAGTCGTAAACATTTTTTCATGGAAATTTATTAAGAAAACTCCTTAATATGTATAATACGAAGAAATAACTGATGTCTGACTTTACACTGGCCTATTCTACTTAACAAGCAGTAATACAGAGGAACAACTCTCTGTAATTGTAATTGTTTGTTTAAAATTGAGCATGATTTAATTAAATGATTGGTTCCAGATTATCTATTAAAAATTTTATTCAATTTTCAACGTGATTTAATCAATTGTTGACTGGTGCTGACCTATTCTACTTAATATGTATAATAAGAAGAAATAGCTGATGTCTGACTTCACACTGGCCTATTCTACTTAACAAGCAGTAATACAGAAGAACAACTCTCTGTAATTGTAATTGTTTGTTTAAAATTGAGCATGATTTAGTTAAATGATTGGCTCCAGATTATTTATTACACTTCTTTAATAGAAATTTATTCAAGAAATTACATAATATATGTCTAATACGTTATAACAAGAACATACCTTACTGTCTGACTATACACTGACCTAATCTACTTAGACAGTCAGCTAACTGTTCATTTCTGAACGATTTCATCTTTTCCAAAATTCTTCCAACCAACTGGCCAAAAATGAAAATGGCGACGTTTCTGCAGGAAATTGTGCAAGATATGCAAAGTGGGAAGTTCGGATTACATATATAAATGACTCGGTCGAAATGATGAAAATTCCAGAGGTATCGGACCTGTCCGAAAACTTTCGATCGAGGTACGGGGAGGGGGGGGGAGACTCGCTCAGGAACTTCTCGGGTTCCTTAATGGCGTGAAAGTAAATTTGATTCGTACGGAGAGAAAACGGAGTCCCCTGTCTTTGGCAGCTCGCGTGCATGAATTTGCAATCGCGCGTGCACTGATAACGTGCGATCCGTTGAACCGTCCTTGATTACGAAGAAACTGGAACGCACACCTGACGCTATTCCCCGGCGATTACTCGAGGAACGACTTTTACTTCTTGAATAATAACGATTCGACTCCAGACCGCGAACGTGCTCGAAATGTAATTTCGCCTTTAACGCGCCGGGAAGAAGCTGAAATGTGAGGAAACTTCGGGGAGATATGTGTGGGCATAAATAATACGCTAATAAAGCGATTGGCCCGACGTGACTGGGCATACGTTAACCCCGTAAGCGAGGCGTCACTGGAAATCACCATAATCGAAAATTTTTTCCACGTTAAGGTTACGATTAAAACATTTTTAGAAGGAATCATTAATTTCTCTGTCGTAGGCGGGCTTCAATGTAAAAAAGAAAAATAATTGTATAAAGTCTCCAATGTGTAAATTACGATGTAAATTACACGATCTGCATAAAAATAATCGTATGCGTAAAAGGCTGAATTCGCGATGCAAATTTCGGTGTTTAAATTAGTATGCAGATTAAATTGGGAAATTGTTTTTGAAATTTCGAAATAACTTATTCCCCTGAAATATGAAATAATACAGAAGTAAAGGGGAGATTGATAAATATAATTTCCAGGTCGGACCTTTCAGTCGAGCAGATTTCGAATAACAGAAAATTTTTACAACTTAATATTGATAAAATTCTTTAAATTAGTATGTAGATTAAATTCGATATTGTTTCTGACATTTGAAATAATACAGAAGTAAAGGGGAGATTGAAAAATATAATTTCGAGTGCGAATCTCTCAGTCCACCAGTTTGTAAAGAACAGAAAATTCTTACAACTTCATTTTTAAAAGATTTTTTAAATTAGTATGTAGATTTAATTCGAAATTGTTTTTGACATATGAAATAATACAAAAGTAAAGGGAGATTTTGAAATATAATTCACCTTTCAGTCTAGCAGATTTCAAAGAACAGAAAATTTTTGCAACTTAATATTGATAAAATTCTTTAGATTAGTATGCAGATTAAATTCGAAATTGGTTATGAAATAATACAGGAGTAAAGGGAAGATTGAAAAATATAAATTCGAGTTCGAATCTCTCAGTTCACCAGATTGTAAAGAACAGAAAATTTTTCCAACGTCATTTTCAAAAAATTCTTGAAATTATTATGTAGATTAAATTAGAAATTGTTTTCGAAATATGAAATAATACAGAAGTAAAGGGGAGATTGGAAAATATAATTTCCAGGTCGAACCTTTCAGTCTAGCAGTTTTTAAACAACAGAAAATTTTTGCAACTTAATATTGATAAAATTCTTTAGATTAGTATGCAGATTAAATTCGAAATTGTTTTCGACATATGAAATAATAGAGGAGTAAAGGGGTGATTGAAAAATATAATTTCGAGTTCGAATCTCTCAGTCCACCAGATTATAAAGAACAGAAAATTTGTACAACTTTATTTTTAAAAAATTCTTTAAATTAGTATGCAGATTAAATTCGAAATTGTTTTCGAAATAATACAGGAGTAAAGGGGAGATTGGAAAATATAATTTCGATTTCGAAGTTGAGAAAATTGTAACAAATCAAATTTCGAAAAATTGTGAGAAATAAATTTCAAAAACAAAATGGAGAAACGCCGATACCGGGCTGGCATAACCGGCGGCCACAACTTGCGCATTCGACGGCAATTTCGGGCGGCAGAATCGAATATTCGAAAAACCAATTAACCCGAACGTTTCGTCGGGCGAGTAAAAATAAAAGCACGTGGTAAAAATGCGGGGACTGATAAAAACAATGGCACGCGAACCGGCGCATTAACATTGTAACTCGTAATAACGGAATCGCGGCCGTTTCCACGGAATTGTTTTTATTAGATGACCGAATACGCGCGCGCGTTGCAACCGACAGGAACGAATGAACGTGGCTGAAGAAAGCTGCAGGCAGAAGAGAGAGAGAGAGAGAGAGATGGAGGGGCAACAAAGTCGCGGCATAATGCGCGGTTTATGCGATCCTCCTTTAATTATTTTGCCAGATGGTTCCGCGAGGGTAAGGGGAAAAGGTTTAAGCAGGGCTTTAAATGGCAGCCGGGAAAATTTAAAAGGCCGGCAGGGCCGGCAATTTGCGTTACCTCCGTCTTCTAATTGAAAGGTCGAAACGCGTTATTGCTTCTCCAACAGCTCCTATTTATATCCCTCGGAACCCATCCATCTTTTCTTTCCTCCAGAAACACGCGAGCCCTTCGATTTCTTCTTCTCCGGGCAACAACAATACCGCGCAAACTCGTTATCGGATTCGTGCAAAAACCATTGCCCCGTAAATTTCCCAAAGAAAACCCCTATGATCGCGCAACCAATCCCCGAACCCCTGTGATAACGGTTCCGATCCACACACTATTTTATTTCTACACGATTTACACAATTTTACAGTCAGTGATCTCGTTTTTATTCGATATCAGTGAGTAATAATATAATCTGATTTTTTAAAAATTTTTAACAGTTTTTTTAGTGAATTATTTACGATTATTGATGGGAACGTGTTGGCGTCTGACTATGTATCGACCTGTTCTACTTAACAGAGCAAGTAGTAATACTGTAGAAACAGACCAGCTAACGTCTGACCTTATACTGACCTATTTTACTTAACTGAGGAAGCAGTAGTACAGTAGAAATACTTTGCTGCAATTGATCGAGGAAATTTTAATAATAAAACATTGCTCAGTTGAATAATTGATATCCAGATTATTTGTTACACTGTAATTGACATTGTGGAAATGTTTTTTTATTTTCAACAGTTTTTTTAGTGAATTATTTACGATTGCAGAAGGGAACGTGTTGGCGTCTGACTATGTACTGACCTGTTCTACTTAACAGAGCAAGTAGTAATACTGTAGAAATAGATCAGCTAACGTCTGACCTTATACTGACCTATTCTACTTAAATGAGGAAGCAGTAGTACAGTAGAAATACTTTGCTGCAATTGATCGAAGAAATTTTAATAATAAAACGTTGCTCAGTTGAATAATTGATATTCAGATTATTTGTTACACTGTAATTGACATTGTGGAAATGTTTCTTTATTTTCAACAGTTTTTTTAGTGAATTATTTACGATTGCGGACAATATAAAAATGCATTCATTCAGGTGAATTCATTCAACAACAATTGAGATGTCTGACTACACACTGACCTATTCTACTTAGACCAAACAAATTCCATAATTTTCCCGGAAAAATTGCTTTCAGAAGTTGTTACTTCTGGGATTGAATAGTTTACAATTTTGCGATTGGTGTTTCTTTTAAAAATGAAGAAAAGGAAAAACTCGAAAGGTTGCAAGTTGTGCAAGGAAGAACGAGGGCAGTCCTCGCACGTCCCGAAATAAGAAAGTTTTCATGACCTCGTGAAACTTCGTTCATCCGACGGTTTTTTCCCGATGGCCGGGTTCGACCTAAGAGGATAGCTTAAAGATTTTATTTCGACGAGGACCTGTCACCGTCTGTCCGAACTGTCCTGAACACGGCCGAACGAAAATACGAAGGGAACGGGAATTTCTTATTCTCGGTGCAACGGCTTGTTTTACGGCGTACATGCGCCTGGCTCTGTTTAAAGACGAGAGCTCGCGACGTATCGGGACGTGTTCGAAATACGAATAACGTAATCCTAAAAACGGATATTATACTCGCTACTTTGTAAATAATTCTGGATCAAATGATTTCTGCATTCTGCCTATTCTGCACTTTTCACTATTTATTCAATTTGATCCCGATCATTGTACCAATTATTATAGTAAAACGACAGTAAAAATTTAATTTTTTATGTTCCGATGTTTGCTGGAGATGTTGAAGATGTTGAATGAATTTTTTAGAGGTCGAGTTGAGCACCGAAATATGCTATTTAATCGTTCTTGTCACTTTTCACTATTTATTCAATTTAATCCCCATTATTGTTCCAATTATTATAGAAAAGACGACAGTAAAAATTTTATTTTTTATATTCCGATGTTTGCTGGAGATGTTGAAGATATTGAATGAATTTTTTAGAGGTCGAGTTGAGCACCGAAATATACTATTTATTCAATTCAATTTCAATTATTGTTCCAATTATTATACTAAAAACGATAGCAAGAATTTTTATTGTTTATTCTGATTTTTGATGGAGATGTTGAAGATGTTGAATGAATTTTTTAGAGGTCGAGTTGAGCACTGAAATATACTATTTATTCAATTCAATTTCGATTATTGTTCCAGTTATTATACTAAAAACGACAGCAAGAATTTTTATTGTTTATTCTGATTTTTGATGGAGAAGTTGAAGATGTTGAATGAATTTTTTAGAGGTTGAGTTGAGCACGGAAATATACTATTTAATAGTTCTTGTCACTTTTCACTATTTGTTCAATTCAATCCCGATCATTGTTCCAATTATTATATTAAAAACGACAGCAAGAATTTTTATTGCTTATTCTGATTTTTGATGGAGAAGTTGAAGATGTTGAATGAATTTTTTAAAGGTCGTATTGAGCACGGAAATAGCCTAAACGTGACACGAAAATGAAGCAAACTGGCTTCCTTGAACGTTGTGAGCTTGCATTATTCAAAATCGTTCGAATCGTTGACAGATTCGCATTGAAAAAATATGAACATGATATTAAAAATTGTTTTAACAAATATTCAGAGCTCGATAATATTAAACAACTACATGCAAGTATGAAGCGATTTTTATATTTTTGGAATTTTGCATAAACATGAAAAATTGGCTGTATTTATTTGGCATCGTCAACAGAGCAGGGAAAAGCGATCGCCAAAACAACATTATATAAACAGAAAATATAAAACTGAAATGTAAAATATAAATTTTCTGCAGTACGCTCTGCGTCCAAACTAACATTTGCCCGCACTTCTTATGCAAGCATTTTTAAAGAAAATATGTCTGTTCCATTTGCGAGAGCTCTCGTCAACAAGTCCATTCGTTTGGAAGAAGTTAATGAATGAAGTTAGCGCATCAAGAGGGGAGACACTCGACCGGGTGAAATTCCCAGAAAAATCGATTAATCGGTGATCTTTAAATAAAAACTGCTTTTCTGTGTCCATTAAATGGAACATTTCCATAAAGTTCTCCGGCGAGAATCAATTTCGTTGGCCCGCCGGATTATGACAAAATTCCGGTGAATATTTCAATTTATAAATATCCACGAGGATCGGCTGCATCAATACAATTTACTTGCAAAATTCAGCCGATAAAGAGCTTACCCCAATAATTATTTCAAGATCGAGCTGTTATTCATCCAGCTTGTTGCAGCTAACTTCTAAACATATCTTTTAACACACCAACATTTATTATAACCTGAATAATAAAATTTAAGTAGGCAGAGAATTTTTTAATAATTATTCAGACCAGAAAAAAATATTTCAACAAAAAGAAACAATTATTCTTATTCTAAGCATATTTTTTAACACGTCAGTATTTATTGTAGCCTCAATAATAAAATTTAAATATGCAGAAAATTTTTTAATAATTATTCAGACCAGAAAAAGATATATAAAATAATTATTTCAACAAAACGAATCAATTATTCTTATTCTGAGCATATTTTTTAACACGCCAGCATTTATTATAACCTGAATAATAAAATTTAAAGAGGCAGAAAATTTTTTAATAATTATTCAGACCAGAAAAAAATATATAAAATAATTATTTCAACAAAAAGAAACAATTATTCTTATTCTAAGCATATTTTTTAACACGTCAGTATTTATTGTAGCCTCAATAATAAAATTTAAATATGCAGAAAATTTTTTAATAATTATTCGGACCAGAAAAAAGATAATTATTTCAACAAAAAGAATCAAGATGTTATTCTTATTCTAAGCATATTTTGTAACACACCAGCATTTAATATAACCTGAATAATACAAATTAAATCAGTAGAAAATTTTTTAATAATTGTTGAGACCAGGAAAAGATAGTCTGTGTTACATGGAGGTTCGAACGATTTTATAAAATATAACAGGGAGCCACTCTTTTGAGGCTCTCCGTCGTAAATCAGCAGGAAATTCGGCTTTGTGCAGATCACAATGCGCCGTTCTCGATCGATCAATGGTTTATCGTCGCCTGTAAATTTCGGCTATCGCGCGAATTATTAATGCGCCGTTTTATGGCCGACGAGCTGCGGATGAAATCATATTTCTTCGAATCTACGGCTTTCCATCCCCCACCAACGAATCTTTCGTGTTAACTCTTCGTTACTTAAAAATCTGTGCTCAAACAGCGTGTAAAATTAATAAATTTACTAACGTTAATCCTCGTACGTAAAGATGTGATCTCCGAGATTGTTTAACATTTTATAAAACATATTTTTAAAATATTTAAATTTTAGAAAATTTAATAGAATTTTTAGATTTTTTAAAATACATTTTTAAAATATTTAAATTTTATAAAATCTAATAAAATTTTTAAAGATTTTTTAAAATATATTTTTTAAATATATAAATTTTATAAAATCTAATAAAATTTTTAAAGATTTTTGAAAATATTGTATATTCTTAAAATATATAAATTTTATAGAATCTAATAAAATTTTTAAAGATTTCTTAAAATATATTTTAGTACTTTTTCTAGAATCTAAGCAACAAAATGGCGATTCTTATTCCCCGGGTCAAAATGAACCCAGCTTCGCCATCGAAATGTCAAAGACAAAATTATTGTACAGTACGTAAAAATATTATTTAAATAAGTGTGAATTTTACTCCGAGGAATGTATGATTAATTAAAGGCATCTTTAATTACACACCAGAAGCATTTAATTAAATGAAATCATTTTACTCCGATAGAATATTTTATTTTATAGAACTCCTATTTAATTCCTCATTATTCAAACATTTTAACTTGCACCATTTTTGGCTGATATAGTATTCAGCCTCGTCGAACACTTTTGCGACTGCTCTCGACATCCGTTAACCAAGATCGATGTATATACAAATACATACGACGGGGGCACACAATGCCTCAACGTAAATAAGGGTGGCTATAATAATGGGGTAGATTCCGAACTCGTTATACAAGCGTGACTCCAGAAACGTCTAGAAGCTGCTCAAGAAAACAGGCCGCTATGCAAAACGGGAAGCAAAGTATTCATCATTTACTTTCAATCTTGAATATTGACTCATCTTGTTTGAACGTCTCTTTGAAAAAAATGGGGTGGAGTCTCGATGATCGCGTGTACTGGGAAATCTCGTATGTATCTATATACAAGTGTACTGTAACGTGTTATTATTTCATACATCGCTGTTGCCGCGCGTGGAAACACGAGGGAACCTCGTCGGTTAGTGTACCGTTCGGAAATTAGTTGCTCGAGCAGATACCCAGGAAACATTTCCCCGCTGGAATTATTCTACAGTATTTTCCTTCAAATAATATCTCTAAACACTCTTTTTATGCTATAGATTCCGAACTTTGAACACGGGGAAAAAATTTTCGATTTCAAGAACAATTTTGAATTTTACAAAATCGCGATTTGCTTAAACAAATGAAATCCGAACGGTGCGGTGTTGGTACTCGTTTTACTCGGCAGAACGTCGTCAATGTTCCCGTGAAAGTTTTACAAAGAAATAGCAAGGGACAAAAAAGTTACGTCGCTAAAACTGTCTCGCCGTTTCGTGTATCGTTGCAGATCTTTCTCCGCTGCGCTGTTTTTACCGTAGGAGTTCAAAGTTCGTGCGAAAATGGTAAATAGCGAACGTCGTTGGGTCGATTGCACCCCCATAAAGCGAAATGATCGATTCGAAGGCGACTCCTTGGAAATTCTCGGGGGTTAAAGGGACCGACGATTTTCTTGTCGTGTTTCCACGGGCGCTGGCAACCACCGGAAGTCAATGTATGATCGTGTGGGCGCACGTGCGGAACGTGTCCCCCGTTCAAAGATGCATGAACGAGAAGGCAAGAGAGCACAGTCGGTGCTTGGAAAAGTGGGGTGGTTCGAGGGTGAAAAAATCTAACAGAGACAGGGTGAATATTGCGAGCAGAGGCGAGAGATATCTGCGGTGAGACAGACGAGGCGGTGCAGTGACAGCAGAACACACGGACTTTCATTTTTTTTTTCATTTTCTGTGCTCCCCTACACATCAAATTGTGTATTAGCTGTCTTTCGTATTTGAGAGATTTTTTTGAGTCTTTTCTGCTTGTCTCGTTCGGATGTGTCGATTTTGAGTGGTGCCTGAAAGTAAGTGGTTAGTTAGCGCCCTGCTGAAACGACCACGATCAGTCCCAAACGGTTTGCACATTAATGAGTGGACTCCGGATTTCATGCATTTATAACAAAAATGAACGAGAATGTGCAATTTAAAACAGTGAAAATATTAAAAGAATATTAATATATTATTTTCGTCACATTAAAATTATTAATATAGAATACAAATTTATATTTAGCTCCTGCGTCTTGCAATTGATGCACAAACTTTTTATTTTGCATAAACATCCGGAATCTGAAAACAAGATTGAGTGGGGATCCAGATGGTTTAAACTTCACTTGAGGGGACCAGAAATTTTTAACTTTTCTTGATATGATCTTGACGAGAGAATGCCGAAGATCCAAGTTTCAATCTTAGGAATTGACATTTGTCCCAATAAAAAAATAATTTCAATTAAAAAAATTTTTACGACCATCACCAGGCCAAGATAGACTCAGAAAACCAAGTTCAATATCCAAATACTGCAATACTAACTAAAATGTTTAAACTTCACTTGAGGGGACCAGAAATTTTTAACTTCTTTTGGTATGGTCCTGTAGATCTTGACGAGAGGATGCCGAAGATCCAAGTTTCAATCTTAGGAATTGACATTTGTCCCAATAAAAAAATAATTTTAATTAAAAAATTTTTTACGGCCATCGAGAAAACCAAGTTCAATATCCAAATACTGCAATACTAACTAAAATGTTTAAACTTCATCTGAGGGGACCAGAAATTTTTAACTTTTTTTTTATATGATCCTGTAGATCTTGACAAAAATCCAAGTTTCAATCTTAGGAATTGGCATTCGCCCAGTCCCAATTAATAATTGCACCCTAATATTGAAGTCGAATTTTTTCAGAAGCTCGGTAATTAATTTATGATAGATCCGATCCTCAGCCAAATGTTTTCCGAACTTTTTGTTTATTGTTTAGATCGTTTCAGCAGGCTCGTGGGCACAGATATACAACACAGAGCAGGAGGGTGGTCGGATCAAAAGAACATCACGAGACCTCCTGAAGGAGGATGTCCTCGGTGACTCGTTTGATCCAACGTCCAGCCCGAGAGGATTTGGTGCAGACAGTAGGCGAGACGTGCCGAGGATCATTGCTGAAGAACAATCGATATATATCGCATGTGACGACAGCTGTCTCGTGAACATTCCGTTTGCTGTCCTGTGTAAAACGTTTCACGTGTATGCACACGCATATATATTTATACATCGAAATATATGTATAGTGTATGTATATAGATATATGTCTGTACATACACGGTCATAAATACATCCATATATGTCGCACGTGACACGTGTTACGATCACGCGTGACAGTTCGCCGAGATGACGATCTCTCTATATATGTGATATCTATCAGGAAACGAATGTGTATGAGCAATCGATGACGGAACGACGACAGTCAAACGGTGAAATTGGACCGTCATTCTTGAAGGGAACATCTCGTATTTCACGTTAAAAATTATGCGAACGTTCGGTCGATTTTAAAATATTTTTTTTTTTTTGGAAAAATACGTTTGTTCCTCTCAAGAGAATCCGTTTCCAATGTCGCGGGGGGTGGGTGAGCCTTAAAGCTAATTACAATTATATAAATTCAATCAATTTTTAATAATATATGGTGGAGACTCTTCTGCTGAATAATTTTAATGGAGTCGAGCTCGAAAGACGTGCTTACAATAAATTGTTGCACGCTTGTTTTTAACACAGTGCGATGAAATATATAGTGAATTGTTTTTTTTTTATAATTTACAATTTTTTACCATTTATAAGTTTCTGCGATTCTACTAACCACTCGAGATGAAATTGTATGAAATATTTAAAATATTTCGTAATCCACATTTGCTACTCCTGAAATCACAGGGAACCCCCTCCCCACCTCCTATAATAATATAATATTCCAATTTACAATTTCTTACGATTTTACTAATTACTCTAGATGAATATGTGGGAGCAATATTCAAAGAATCCAAAAAATTTCGAAATCCACATTTGCGATTCCTGAAATCACAGGGTACCCCCTCCCCTCCTCCTGGCAAATGAGATTTCGTGATCGCGTCGGCATTAGGCTCGTATAATATTCCACATATGTGAGTGCCTGACAGAAATTCGATAACCCGGTGACGTCAGCTCGACTGCTCTAAACGTGAATTCCAACGAAGAAATTAAAAAATTCCCTGGAACAACCACGAGGTTGTCGTCGATATGGAAAATATAATAAACCGTCGATCGAATGAAAAGTGAAAAATCGGCCGGATTATCGGGTCCGGCGGCCGGGAAGAATGATAGATTAACAACATTTCGCGGAACATTTGGCCGATAACAATGGCGCGACACGCGGTACGTGCCGCGATTTTCGGGTAACAGTCCATCAAATTTCGCACACTAACGATTACCCCATTCAGTTTGACTGATGCGGCCTCCGTGGCCGTGTAACATGTGTCACAATATATGTACACAACCGTCGCAACAACTGCCGGTGATTACACGTCCGCGTTGCATTACATCGTATCTGTACAACCAGACCAGGACCCGGCGAGATCCTTTGACGGTTGCCGCGTGTCGTTCCGCGTGGCCTGTCACGTTCACAGTACGCGAACACATCGAAACGCCGAATACTAATGCCGACCGTAACGCGTCGTGCGCACGGAATTCATAATTGCCCGCGAAACTGCCTTGAGAACTGTTTAAAAGACGTTCTACTAACGTGCTACCCCTATTACTACTTGAATTTGTGAAAATCAACAATTTTGTCGGAACTGCCTAGCTAGAGTGATTCCCCATCAAACAACGAAAAGGAAACATGGAACAAACTATTTTATCCGAGGGCTCCGTTCCCGAGAAAATCGAGTTTGAAAATCCGGAATTTTCAAATTTTATCATTTTTTCATGAAACTCTTACCAGCATATTCCTGACGTTCTCCCGGTTAAAACGAGTCCAAACACGGCCTCGTTCGAAGCACAATTCCGAAAACAGCTGATCGACTGTTTACAGTTCGCATAGCAGAGGTCCGTGGATTAAACGAGTAAATGGGATCGGAATGGTGTCGTGTTTGGACTCGTTTTAATCGGGAAAGCGTCAGGAATACGTATGTAAAGTTTAATAAACTGATTGTTATAAACAAAGAAATTTCTGTATCGTTTAAATAATTCTACGACCGTGATACGTACTTGTGGAGCGTGTTTAACGATTTCAGGGGCTGGCACGGAGTAAAACGTCGTTCCGGCGCCATCAATTCGCGACGACAGCGCATTAGGGTCGGTTTACAAGATAAGACGAGGGCGTACGCATTCCGGAAGAGCCGCGAAAAGAGCGTGAGCCTCGTAAAGATTCTATCGAACGCGACGCGACACGACACGGCGACGCCCGGTTCGATCGTAATGATTCTAATCTCGGTCTGGTTTTCGCGGGTCTCCGGGGCTGCGATAATGCGACCTAGTGATTCTACATTGGCCCGGCGGTTAGCCAATTTCATTAACAGTAATGGTTTATTCGTTGGGTAATCCGTTTCCCTCGTGCTACCCCCGTTTCACTGTCGCGCAGATGGAGAAGCGAGCTCGGCTCTGCTCGCCGCGTCGAGATCGTGTGTACCTTTGTGCTTCCTTGCTAAATCGGATTACAGGCTCGTGTTGCGTCTCGCGTGCGCTGCAAAAACGAGTTAATAGCAACGACGAGCTAACATTCTTGCCCCCGATTCCCTCCCCCGCCATCGCCTTTGCATTTCACTGCGACCAAGTCTTCCGGAGACTTCTTAAAAATAGGCGTGGCACCATGAATTAAATTTCGGGTAGCGGGCTCGGGTCCGTTTTGACCGGTGCCGATCGAAATTCACGAATTAGTGAAACTTACTTCGAGGAGGACGGAGGAGGTCTCATTCGAACTTGAATAAAACCGCAAGAAAAAATCGTACGGCGGATTTTCAAGATTCCCTGGAAAGGGGAGACTCTAATCTATAAATCTGCGCTGGATTCATTCCCAACAAAAATTTATTAACGATTCTACAGACGATTCAATACACCATAGTTGTATCTACTTCACCCTTCATTCAAACTTGAATAAAACCGCGATAAAAAATCGTACAAGGGATTCTCAAAATTCACTATAAATGGGAAACTCTAATCTTTGAATCCGCGGTAGGTTCATATCCGAAAAAAATTTATTAACAATTTTACAGCCAATTTCACACGCCATAGTTGTGTCTACTTGATTTAAGCGGTACCTACTCCTCCACCGTTCATTCAAACTTGAATAAAACCGCAATAAAAAATCGTATAAAGGATTTTCAAAATTCCCTGTAAAGAGGGGACTCTAATCTTCAAATCCATGGAAGATTCATGCCCG
Source organism: Lasioglossum marginatum (assembly GCA_028455795.1). NCBI lineage: Eukaryota > Metazoa > Arthropoda > Insecta > Hymenoptera > Halictidae > Lasioglossum > Lasioglossum marginatum. The sequence goes on from CM052249.1 coordinate 8,697,992, forward strand.
AAAAAAATTTACTAACAGTTTTACAGGAGATTCAGTGTACCGTAGTCGTGTCTATTCCGCCTTTCATTCAAACTTGAATAAAACCGTGATAAAAGATGGTACAATAAATTTTCAAAATTCTCTGGAGAGGGGGGACTCTAATCTTTAAATCCGCGAAAGGTTCATTCCGGAAAAAAATTGATTAACGATACAGCGTGATGAATACAGTGAATACAATGAACATACAACCAATATAGTGAACGTGCAACCAGGCCGCACTATTTTTAATCGAGACGCAATTATCGCGTGAAGTATTGATTGATAAAATCACTTGGAACAATAACTGGGTGCACACGCGTCGTTCCGCAAGAGCGGTATTTAATTGCATTCCGAAGCGCATTGAATATTCAACGAAGGAGCGCCGCGGCGGCGGGTTCGATGAAGCGAATTGTACCGTCTGGAAAATGAAATTATTGATAGATGATTAAACTTTTAATGTTTGAACATCGACGGTAGGCCCGTGGGCTACGTCGTAGAGAGGGGAGGAGGATCCATTGTGAGGATCGAAGGCTTCAGAAGATGGTGAATGGCGCGACGGTTTTCAGTCCAGAGGCGGTTTAAGACGGTTTCATAGAGAGATATCAAAAAGAAATGACCTCTACAATCGAGAAACTCTCCGACGCATTTCTTTGCCAGACTGTTGCTCGCACAATGAAAGAAATGCAGGTGTGGCACTGTGAACGCCACCTTAATCTCTATACTCCTCATCCTACTGCGAACTACTTTAACAAACTTCGACGAAAAAGTTCCACTGCTCTAATGATTGCGAATAGAGTGTTTCTTTCAGACAATATATCATTTGGAAATTTATTTATTCGATTGAAATTTATTCAATTGAGAATTATTCAATTGGGGTAATCTTCCCAGATAGCATCCGACGTCTCATAGACGTCTGTTTTACGTAGTTTTTAGGTCTGAACGTCTTACGTCTCAAAAAGACGTATTTATATAATTATATAATTTATAATACAAAATTTGTCAAAGAAGCTCTGATAGACAAACAGTATGCCATTTAATTGTCAATAATTATTTTCACCAATAATTATTAATTCAGCCACAAATATTTGTTGTGCCATTAAAAATAAAGGAGATATTTATGCTGAGACACCCTGTATAAACACCAGTTTAATTATACATTTAATTGAAGTCTTTCGAGCTCGATTCCGTTTATCAAAATGGAGAAATGGGCAGACTTTTCGTAATGATTCCGGCGCATAGGTTCGATCCAATTTTGACTGACAAGCAATTTTGCAAATTTAAAATTTGCAATTTAAAAATTTGCGAAATCGCTTGTTAGTCAAAATTGGATCGAACCTATGCGCCGGAATCATTGCGAAAAGTTTATTCGGTAATTTACGATCGACAAAGAAGAATTTCTATCATGGATGGAGAAATGGACGTTCGGAAACGCGATTTTGGAAAAGCAGACGTCATCACGTGGCTGTGAATGATAACACTGTCCAACAAATTTCAACGTTTTTTATGTTTCCAAATAGCTGTTGGATGGATCTTATAGAGCTTTTTGCGCTGATTCCGAATCTGCCCTTAATTTTTCTCCTGCACGCACAGTTTTTGAAAAACATGGCTTTGAAAAAAACCCGTATTTTTCAACTTTAAACAGATATTGTAATGTTATTATAAAAGATATTGAATTGTTCTTTGCAGCAAAAGATTCTGCAGACTTTCCTGAATACAGTGATATCCAATATTAATACATTCTGAATGTTTGAACATGTTTAAACAATTATTAAAGACGGAGAGACAGTACTTTTGTACAAAATTTTGATGATATTTTATAATTTATATCAAAAAGTAAAATCGAACTATATCTATTCCCCCGTTGAAGTTGGTAACATCGACGGTTTTACCGAATCAGAAAGCAAAACATCAAAATATCATCGACACGGCGCGGCGAACGGCAACTCATGTCGGGTGAAGATATTTTGCTTTCTGGCTCGAAAAAAACGTCGACGTTGGAAATTTGAAAGGGTGGTTTCTCAAGACAAAAGTCTGCTCTATCGCGTGGTATAGTTCGATTTTCCGCTGGACCCTTATTTTTCGAGATAAATTCGAAAATGTCCTCAGAAATTGGTGCAAAAGTGGTGTCACTCCGTCTTTAATAATCATTTAAACATGTTTAAACAATCATAATGTATTAGTACTGGATATCACTGTATTTAGGAAAGTCTACAGAATCTTTTGCTGCAAAGAACAATTCAATATATTTTATAATAACATCGCAATATTTGTTTAAAGTTGGAAAATACGGTTTTTTTTCGAAAACGAGAAAAATTAAGGGTAGATTCGGAATCAGTGCAAAATACTCTATAAGATCCACCCGACAGTTATGTGGAAACATTTTTGGTGTTGGACAGTGTAAGATGCAACGAAGAGCGTGACTATAGTGATTGCACGCGTCATTCAATTCTTGAGATAGGATTAACGACGACGGTTCTAAGAGAAAGAAAATGGTGGCAGCCACTGACCTCGAGGAAGTCCTTCACGGTGGTGTCGACGACCATAAGCGGCCGTTGGATCAGGTGTACCACGCCGTTTCTCACCGGTATGTTCGCTTTAACGATTTCAGCGAGCACAACGCCGGTCATTGGATGATTCGCATCGCCCATCACGGTATTGGATTTGACATAAACTGAAAATAATGTTTCCAATTATCTGTCGGAACGATATCCTATACATACATACACTTGTACATTATGGAGGAACGCCATGAGAATCGATTACGAAATGAAACAGTTTCCGATTAAATCTTCGTTAAATAATTCGCGCGTTGATTTAACGCTCGATTTACCGGGCCATTGTTTAAATCGTGTCCGACGGTATTGCTCGGCCCGATCGATAGTAAGGAGCAACGAACTTTGTAAATTGTTGTATGTGTACGACTCAATTTCAAGAAGGGACATAATAAAACTATTTATTACAAATTTATACTCTTTATATAATTTATAACATGAAGTGTGTTTGAACAATCCTATAAATTTTACTGTATTCATTTCAACTTATTAAAATTATTAGACAAAAGAGTGACTAGATGAAATGGAAAACTGGGAATATTTAAGGGATCTAAAAATTACACTGTGAATATTATTTATATAATCTGAAAATTATACTGTGAAAATATTTAAAGAATCTAAACATTATACAGTATTAATTTCAACTTATTAAAATTATTAGAAAAATAAGTGTCTATTTAATTTCTGGACCTTGCAATTAACGCAGGAAATTCTTTTGCATAAGAATTGAAAAGAATTGAAAAGAAAATATTTTACCTTTGTCATTTTGCTTGAGGAAGCTGACGGTGACCTTAACGTTATCAGTGAACGCCAAAGTCTTGTAGGGTACATTGTCTGGTGTTGGTGACGTGAATAGAACGTGGTTAGGTATCACGTGACCATCGATCACCACACGGTCTACCTTTTCTGGTCTCGGTGTTGGCTGGAACAGATAAGAAATTATCATTTTTAATTTGCCATTTCTCAATTGCTGCAGCAAATGTAAATATAATTGTAATAAAATATGTAAAAAAAAACTTTTTAAAAACCACGCTTATATTAAAATGCATTAAAAAGGAGAAAATAATTTTTTTCCTGGTTCTCCATAAAATACCGAGTCCAGTTAAACGATTAAAAATATTTTTCCCCAAAATTTTAAGCAATTAGTTCAAAATTTCTTCCGTTATAAAATTAGTGTCGGAATAGATACAAAAATTTAATATAAATTTAAATAAAATCACGACATCAGTGACTATAAATAAAAGCATGGAGCGCCCACGAAGATTACGTCAATATAGATTAGCAAAATGGTACGTCTTAGAGATGTCTTTCGACGTCTTTTAGACGTCTTATTTCAGATATCTTTTAGACATTTTATTTCAGATATCTTTTAGGCGTCTTTAAGACGTCTTATTTCAGACGTCTTTTAGACGTCTTATTTCACACGTCTTTTAGGCGTCTTATTACAGACGTCTTTTTAGAAGACATCTCCGAAAAGACGTCTTTCAGACGTCTCATTTCAGACGTAAAAACGACGTCGCCAAATAGACAACATTAAGATGTCTTAAAGACGTCTTTTCGGGACGTAAGACGTTCAGACCTAAAAACGACGTAAAACAGACGTCTATGAGACGTCGCGTGCTATCTGAGTTTTAATATAAGCGTGGTTTTTAAAAAGTTTTTCTCTATATATTTTATTTTCTACTTTTTAGTCTTTACATATCTCATAATCGATTTTAATTACCCCTTCAATCAAGATCTTTTGTAAAAGGGAAAATATTGTGTCATGATTAGATAATTTATTATCCCGTTTTTTTGTCTTGCCTTTTCCAGTCGTCTTTTCCGTTGCGCAGCAGTTTCAGTCTTTGTCTTTCGTCCGTCAGTAAGTTTGTTTGTTTGTTTTTTGTTTACTTTCAATTTTGACCCACGATTGTGGCGGCAAATATTGTCATCGGAAACAAGTATGTATACAAAATTTCAGCAAGATTGGACTATGGGAAATGGTTTAATATTCGATTACAAGATTTGACGCATACAACAACAACAAGTTAATATAAGCGTGGTAATAAAAAAGCGTATTTTGCCTTTCCCTGCCCGTTCCAACAAGCATGGATTATTCGATACTCTAGTTCTTAGTGAACTGTGCAACAACTATATGGATTCCTTTTCCAAGTTTTTAGTGATTGTATGGGTTCCACCTGAAGGGGTTCCTTCGCATTTCCAACCCCTCGACCGATTCGAATCCAAGATTTTTTACTTCAACTGATTCTCTTACTTGGCTTGCAGAAACCATTAAATAATCAACCATACAATATTTTATGCCGCTGCGAATAAACAGGTGAAAATTACGAAAACATATTCTCAGCTTCTTCTCAAAATGCACAAGTCAAAGATATGCAAACATTTTCAATTTTTTCTCAGAATGCACAGGTGAAAATTAGACACGAAAATTTTCAATTTCTTGAAATGACTGGCTACAATCTAATTCTTGGTGATTTCTCAAAATTATTAAAAGAAGAAATACACTTCAATTTACCCTCTTAATTTTTATTTTTCATAAATATCCATTATAGAAAAATTCACAAATAATTCTTGGCAATTTTTTAAAATTATTAAAAGAAGAAATACACTTTAATTTACCCTCTTAATTTTTATTTTTCATGAAGATCCATAATAAAAAAATCCATAAAATAATTCTCGCTAATTTCTCAAAATTATTAAAAGAAGAAATGCACTACAATTTACCCTCTTAATTTTTATTTTTCATAAAGATCCATAAAATAATTCTTGTCAATTTCTCAAAATTGTTAAAAGTAGAAATACCCCCTCAATTTTTATTTTTCAAACTGTTGAAAGAAGAAATACACTTCAATTTACATTTTAGGGGTTGTACCTATCCCCTCAAAAATGAATACATCGAAAATCCCGAATGTGCTGAAGGGCGACATGATTAACAATTTCCGGAGTTAATTATGTCGCGTAATTAACCCCGAAAATATTGAACCATTGATAAAATTTCCCTCGAAATGTTCACTGTCAGCCGGGTACCGGAGGCATCTCTCGGTCCATTAGCCTTTGTGCCTGACTACCGTCGACTGTCGATTGTTTCGCCGGCATTTCGGTTGACTCTGGTACACACGGGGCTCGTGTAAACGGTGCCTGTAATGCGGTGTAATCGCATAAAACCGTGGAGGCGAACGGCACAACACCGTCAAAGACGGATTTCCTCTCTAGTGCCTATAAGGGTGTGCTTTCCCGGTATCCTGGATGCTAACGGTGAGGCAACGAGCTGGCTAAGGGCATGAAATAAGCATCCACTTCGATGTTCACTGGCCCACCGGACCGATACGATGATTACATGCTTCTTGTTAACCCGAGTGTTCGGATGGAGGTTCGTTCCACGGTGTAAAGGATGAGCGAGGCGTGAGCGATTGATTTCCGATTCGTGATAAGACACGAAGAGGCCTGCGGTGTTACACGCGATTCATATTAATGCCAGAGGTACAGGCTTCTCGCGTGACAAAGATCGAGCTCGTCGGAGATCTCGAATTTCGGCTGGCTTCCCTTAGATAACGCAATTCCACCCACTCAACTTGAAATATTCATTAATAATTGTTAAAATTCATTTTATGCTTGCTTCGAAATACGGGGTGATTCTACGTGCGAATATAAATCGAAAAGAAGGAGTAACATTTTTTCGATTGACGTTTGGTTTTCGAGGAAATCGAGTTCGAAGATCAAGTAGAATAGGTCGGCAATGGTCAGATGACTCACATAAAGATTGAGTCAAAGAAACGTTCGTCAAATTGACTACTCACACTAAGATGCACAAAATTTTTTTAAAAATACAGGGTGATTCTACGTGCCAATATAAATTGAAAAGAAGGAGTAACATTTTTTCGATTGACGTTTCGTTTCCGAAAAAATCGAGTTCGAATTATAGTGTATGCTGCAAGTAGAATAGGTCGGCCATATCGGACGCGTTGGACGAGTCCTGAAGACTTGTCTCCCTTAATTCTGTTGACGTCGCAATAGGTGGAGACAATTTTTATATTCTTTAGATTAATAAAGAATAAATAGAGAGAACAAAAGAATAAATGTTAGAACAAAATGAAGAACGTTTTGTTAATGAAATGATCGGATCAACAAATAAGTAGGATGAAACAGCCGCAGTGCCTTCAAGTGTTTTCCCCGAGGGACGTTTTCGGAAACACAAAAGCCATTCGGCGAACGCGGTTCCCACTCTCCGTTATTAATTCGAGCCTTCCTTCTCCGCTCACCGGGCACGATGGTAGTGGTAATGGCCGGCCATTGACGAGCTCACATTCGAGCCCCGAAGAAAGAGCCGCCCCCGGGTTCCTTACGTTCCAGCATTGAGGCATCGATGTCGTTCGGTTGGAAAAGCCTCGGCGACGAGCTACGCCGAGTGCTTTTCGATACGGTTCGATCGCTCTCTCTCTACCCCCCCAGTGAAGAAACGAATCCTTTCAGGCCCGAAACTCGATTCTGGCCTGCTCCTTTATACCAGTCCCACACACATACACCGCACGATCGCGGTTCCGAATGCGTATCCGATATCTCGAACGTGCACTATGAAATCCTGACGTGGAACCTGCCAATTCCGTCGAGCCAAGAGTCCGTCCGTTCATCTTTAATTTTGACACTCTTAAACCCTTCAGGAGTGCGCCAGTGTCCCGATTTTTGCGAGAAAAGCACGCACATTTGGTCCAACCAACGCGAAACGTACTTCTTTGGGGACTCCACGCTCATTTTTTAACAATAACTTTGATATTTTTAATCGGAAAAATAATGAACCTCTGCTGACATATTCCTGACACTTTCCCGATTAAAATGAGTCCAAACACCATACCATTCGAAGCCTATTTCCTCGTTTAATCCACGATCTAGTGGAACCTCGCTTATCCGAACCCCTCCAAAACTCACAATTCGAAAACTTTATTCGGGAGAGTAATTTCTACGTATGAGTGGCTGTGGATGTATACTGAAATTCCATGGGAATATTCGATATTAAGTATAAAATTTAATAACAATAATAATATCACCAAATATGTTAATAACAATAATATCAAAAATATGAACATCCAGGCAAGAACTGCCGAACGAGAGCACGAAGATTAGTGGAAGTCGGCGCGGCACCGCGAACGACGCCATTAAACCGCGATATACCCGGGCAGGTTAATAACAGTTCGCGGGGCTGAGAGTCCGCGATACAATCGCGCAATTTGCCGGTATCGCCGATTCGTGATTCCGCGATTAAAGTCGCGTGCGTCCGTTCAGTTTCCGCGGGGGTTCTGGTGTAATCAAAGTTTCGGTGTGAAATCAGCATTTTCGTGAGTCCCCCCCCCCCCCCCCCTCCCACCCGCCCGCCGTAGAGGGAAAACTTTTCGATGGCGACAAGCCCTGGGGAGCGTGATGGCGTGTATCGCGGAGAGGTGGGAGGGAGGTGATGGTGGAAATAAAATGGCGTTGCAGAGAGACTTCCCAATTTTGAAAAGTTCCTCGAAACGAGGCCATCGTTCCCGGGTATATAAAGTCTCTGCCGCAGCTTGATTCTTTGTACCGTGACTCCACGTGGCAACCTGATCCTTTTAGCCCGGGGTATCCCGAACCTCTGAACTCATAGAAATCGAGTTGCCCCGGCTCCCTTAGTTTGTTTCTGATGTCGTATAAGGATCGTATTGGAAATGTTCGCGATGGCTCCGCTGGAAAACCGCACGGCCGGTGATAACGTGATAGAATCCTGCGAGGAAATTCCTGCGGGGAAATAGAAACGTTGTTGTCGAGGGACCTCGGGATCTGCCGATCCCGACCTCGGGAAGAGATCAATGCAAAGAGAATGCCTCTAATGATTTTATAATGGCACCATTCCCGGCGTATCCGCGACGCTTTCCCGATTAAAACGATACCAAACACGACCCAGTTCGGTTTATATTTGCCCGAGTAATCCACGGTCGAGGGGAACCTCTGCTATACGAACTGTAAACAGTCGATCAGCTGTTTTCGGAGTTATGCTTCGAATGAGGCCGTGTTTGGACTCGTTTGAACCGGGAGAACGTCAGGAATGTGTCTGTAAAGGTTTCATGGGGAAAATGATAAAATTTGAGAATTACGGATTTTCGGAAAAATTTTTGATTCTGACGAATGAAGCCTAGTATGCTTGCAAAGAAACCAGAATTCGTGTGCACCAGGTTCGCGGTTGCGCTTGTCGGAAGAGGAAGACGTTTGGAGGGGACGAATCAGTCACGCCATGAAGTTAATGGATTTCGGTTCCAGCACGTCCGCGATCGATCAAAATTTCTCACCGCCGAGTGATGAGTAGGACGAGTTACCGGAATCTTTTCAAGGCTTCGCAACACAGACGATATTAAAGTACTTTTTGGGATGATCGATATGGGAAGGTTGCTAAGCAGCTTACCGTGAAACCCTCCTCAACGGGGATGAGAAAGGTGTAACGCCCGTCCGCCTTGAAGTCCTCCTGCTTGTTTTCCTTGACGACCCGTTGCCGGAAGATGCTGCGGAAAGAATTGCGCCCGTTAATTGAATCGAACGGTCACGATCGGAAATGACGCGAAATGTTGATTCGACGAAAAGTTCGACGGGGAGAAAACGGGCTTTCAATTTTTCATCGATTGTTACCGATACTCTTGCCGATCGATTTCTCTCGAGCCATTGTTGCGGCCGGGCTCCGATTCTTCCATGAAAAGTAATCTTTGGTTTTATTGGACAGCGAGGGAAATTGAACTATTAGAAAAATTATTTCGGGGGAAGCTTCTTTGTGCCCTTTCACCGCGCGGAATCCCGGTAAGAAGATTTCGATTTGAATGGGCAGACTTGTGGATCGCGTGCGTCACATCCGTTACACGCCGGACAATTTTCCTCGGACTTGGCGGAACCGTCCGCAAAGGATATTTAGGTACATGTTTCTTTTTTTATAGGATACCCTGTATATTTTATTCGATAGTCTCGTAGAGCGTGAAAAGACGAATCCAACGAGTACAAGAACCATAGTGTTCCGATCATTCGATCTCGAGATATTCGTGCTGAAAGGAACAAACCTAATGCAAAAGCTTAACTTTCAGACAGGGATATCTCGAGATTGAATGATCGTAATGGTACAGTCATTATACTCGTTGAACTCGTCTTTCCATGCTCTATAAGAATATCGAATAAAATATTGGAATTTTAAAAAAAATGGTTTTGTACAAACGGAGTGTAATGCAAGGGAGGGTATGAATTTTAGAAAGAAATTGTAAAATATCCTTGTGCGGAAAGTTATCCGCCATATCCGGCGAGGATGTATTAAAAAATGGCTGACGGTGTTGTATATTAAAAAACTTGCCAAATCCCCATGCCCCACGTCGCCGGGAATAAGCGAGAATGGTGTTTCACCGAGAATAGTAAATGAAATGCAGCAAAGCTTAAAGAAGTTTCGGGACGGACGAAGCTAATTCACTCAAGGTTTACTTACTCCGATGGCAGCGCGGCTGCCTCGGCGCGCCTTTAAATATCGATAAAGACTTGACAAAGTGAGCATCGAAGTTAGTTGAGAACAACTACGGAAGTTGGTTCTATCTTCATCTTCCGGTGAACGTGACCAAACTCGCCGAGTATATTTTACTTAGGAGTTACAAGCGAGGAAAGAAAGTATTTTTAATAATAACAAACTAGCTGCTCACGTTAGCCTGTAATATCGCGTCGCGGACGGAATAATTCAGAATCCACCATTCAATTCTACTTCCGCGCGCGGAGACACTGAAAAACTCATGAAATTGGAAATATCGTCCAAAAAATTTAATTATGAATTTTTCATATCTACGGTGGGGGTATATTAATTTTTAAAAGGTCTAGTATGTGTGTAGTATGGTAGTATTGAATTTTAAAAAATTTTTCGCACGATTACATGTAATGTCTATAAAATTTCGAGATAAAAATTCGCACCGTCCAAAAGGAGAGTGCGACGCGATATTTGGCAACAGTCCTCCATTAAAGCTGTGTCCCGGTGAATTTTTCAGACATGATGTGCAATCAAAGCGTGATTGTTCACCAATGCGAGACTTCGTTTGAATAGGTGTATTGCTTCGTGAACAATGCAGTCGCACAATCGCTTGTTTCGAGGAGTATGCTCGTTAAAAAGGAATGGCAAAGAACGACCGTCGGAAGAGCACCGTCTAATTGTTCGAAACAATCAACAATTGATATTGTTCCCTCGTTAGAATGTTTGTTCCCGCTATCAGAATTTTCGAGGAATTTTTCTAGAAATTATTTCATGGAAAATTCGATCGGAAAATTAATTGAAAATTACTCACCGTACTCGATGGACACCCAGCTGAAGCTCCTCGCTTTGATTCAGGAATTCGTAGGCGTTCGGATTCGAAATCATTTTCGCGGAGTTCGAACGTACTGGCTCCAGCACTTCGTTTATCACGTGCAGGACCTGCAACAGAACGAACCAGAAATTTGTTAATAACAATTCCAACATTTTGTCCAATTTCATTTTTCATTTTAACACTTCGCATGCAATCAAGATTTCTTCCATCAAAACTGACTGATTTGTAAATTTATTTTTTATATTTTGTGCGATTTTTACTATAATATATAATTCAAAAATATATAATATATAAGTCAAAAAATATATTCAATAAATTCCCATGCAAACACCATTACAATTTCAATAATTGTCTACGGAATTGTTTATAAAAATAATATGTTACTCCATTTGTTTACACAATAATTCAAACGAACACACGGGAATGAAACGTCGTCGCTACCACGACATCGGAAACAATCCATGAATAATGCAAACAGCATGAATGTACAAGTTACACGGTCCACCCGGTACATTACATTGTTTTAATGACGAGGCTAGTTTTAATTAAAACGATAGTTCCGCCGCGAGTTAGATTATTTATAGATGGAAGCAGACGTGCACACATATATATGTGCATATATGTATCCGTTTGCAATTCGAAAAACCTCGAAATTAACTCGGCGCGATAAATTCGGGAGGATGCTTTCGGGGCACGCGGTAATCCGAGTAAACCGAAGCGCGTTCCAAAGCTCGGTCCGAGAACCGTAAAAATTTGAACCCGCTAGCTTCGAAAAATCGGAAAATTATGCTAGGATCGCGACAGTCCGTGAAAACCGCTGGATCAATTTCCGGACACTGTGCGTTTCTACAAAAAGAAAATAGCCCTTTTCAATTGCGGGTTCGTAGAAAATAAAAATCGTGTGCATTGAGATTGCAAGACATAAAATAAATACATTTTTTATTTTCATCATGAATGCAGATGGTGTAGCCCACCCCACATATTCAAACGAGTGCGTTATCAAATCTATTTCAACGAAAAAATTATTTGGTACGTGGTGTTGGATAAACCACAATTTTCTTGAAATTCTGCAAGTTTAACACAGATTTTCAAGGTTAAGAAACGTTCGCACCATGATCTCTCTGTTTTGCCGATATTCTGCAATATTTCAGCTTTAATTTAAAAAAAAATCATCGTTCTATCCCATTCCTATCGAAAGTTCTTTGAATTTGACACAAAATTGTGCGCTGATCCCACGCTCCGCCGCGCGGGCCGGTCACGTGGCGCGCTGCGTTGAGAGAGGGTAACCGCGGGGCCCGCTAGATGGCGCCACCTAGTCCCCTAACGGACCCAATGTCGCAACGCCCCCTCTCCATTCTCTAGCCAACGAAATGGGGCGTGACAAACAGGGGAATCTCTATTCTATAGATTGTGCTCTCGCGTTTAGGCAACAGTCCTAGCAGGCCCACCCGACATTCCGGGACACGGCCGCCGTCCGTCAACGGGGCCGAAGAACAAAGTTAGTTATCGAGTCGAAGGGGATTCCCCGCCGAGATAAAAGAATCACGGCGATCGCGAAGAAAAGCGGATAAATAGCTGGGTGGGCAAGGAGTGGGGGGGGGGGGGAGGAGACGCGTTGGAAGTCGCGAGACTCGGAGGGATAGTAAATGGCCGGTACACCTTTTCCAATGAGTCCGGGGAACTGATGGCGGTGGGTGGCATCCCGCCGTTTCCAATGGCATCCGACCCGACACCCATGAAATAGTTGCGTTCCCCTCCGCCCCTCCCCTCCCCCCCTTGGGCTGCAGAATAAATACCCGGGGCGGGCTTCCTTCGCCGGTGTCCCTTTTTCCGGCTCGTTCCTCGCTTTATCTTCCTCCTGCATCGTGTCCCCGTTTCCTTCGAGCCGCGCGGCCCCCGCGATGTCATTTGTCTTACTATATCTTCCCTCCTTTCTCTCCCCCCCACGCCCCCCCCCCCGTAATGTCGCGAGGCTTCCACCACCCCTTTACGTCGAACAGGCTCTCGCGGCTTCACGAGATTAACTGTATATCTTCGCGTTTACAAGCGGGCAGGATCTCTCCGCCGGCAATTTACTCTCCTCCGTTTGCGGCTTGTCGATCTGGAACCGGGACGAACCCCCTTTGTGTACCCCGTCCCTCCCTTGCGGCTCGTTCCCCTCTTTTTATCCCCTCGTTTCGCGCGGCGAAATAATTAGGCGGCGTCACGTCCCACGATTGCTTCCTTCCGGGACAATTGTTGCGTTACCTACGCGCCGGGATTGTTTATTGCTGCGACCACCGGATTTTTTAATGGGACCCAGAATTTTTTTTTTTTTTTTTTCGTTGAACGTTGACGTTTCTCTGGCATTGTTCTTATATTTTGCAGATCTTTGTGGAAAGGAATTATTGTTAATATATTTTTATCGACAATATGATGGGTCGTTTATGCGATTTACAAGATGTTACGATTTTCCTGTGTTTTATTCTTGTATATTGCAGATAATCGTAGAAAAGAATTATTTACATTTTTATTAACAATAAGCATGAGAGTACGGTAAGCATAAGCGTGAAGGTCATTTGAAGGTCAACATATTATACATGGTTGAATTTGTCTTTTTATTTGCTATAATGTTACGCTTTAAAAAGAAAACCACGATCACCCCCCAGATAGCACTGCCGCAAGACGTCTTCTGTTACAAAACGGTATGTCTTAGAGACGTCTTTTGGGCGTCTTTTAGACGTAGTTTAAACGTCTTTTAGGTGTCTTTTCAGACGACATCTCCGAAAAGACGTCTTTTAGAAGTCTTATTTCAGACGTAAAAACGACGTCTTTAAGATGTCTTAAATTTATGGGACGTAAGACGTTCAGACCTAAAAACGACGTAAAAAAGACGTCTATGAGACGTCGGTTGCTATCTGGGCCTGTATACACATGGTGAGGTGAATTAAATGGCGTCGTGTGTCTGTCAAACAAATTCCCAGCGACCTCCCCGCTGTTTCGCGGTCGATTCAATGAATCTCCGAGCGACTTAAAGGGGATAACTTCCTCCGGCCGGCTCCCGCAAGCCGCCGGAACAATACCGGCCCGAGCTCGGACGCGCGCTTTAACTTCCGAACCGTTTTACTTTTCCCTCTTAACGAAACGTTTTATCATCCCGATTGAAAGTTCCTCGAACTTGCCGAAGATTCAAAGTTCCGCGCGGCGTGTTTCGATTCACTCAAAGAACCCCAGCCAATTACAATCCCTTGTACAGCTCATTTCCTGCTCTTTTGTTTTCCTGCAAAAACACAAAAAAAGGTAAACTTTGCTTTATCAAAATCTTTGCCTTTCTCCTATAAATTATTATGTATTTGGTATGTCAACCAGTAGATTTGTACCCGAGGAACCTACAGATTGAAGTTTCGATCCTGTAGGATCAGTGGTTCAGAAGTTATGGTCGTTTAAAGTTAAGCAATTTGAAAACAATGAAAAATGCTGAACTTTAAACAAGCATAACTCCTGAACCATTGATCCTACAGGATCGAAACTTCGATCTGTAGGTTCCCCGGGTACAAATCTACTGGATTACATACCAAATACATAATAATTTCTAGAAGAAAGGCAAAAATTTCCAGTCCGGTATAGTAAAGAGCAGCCAATTAAATGTCTCACCGATACTGCTTCCACGTTAGAAGTAAGACGCCCAGGTACAGTGTGGGTGCGCAATGTAAGTGATATTTAGGGGTCGGAGTTTTCACATATGTTGAGGCATTACTGTACATCTTCTCGAAAACAAAAGTTAGGACCTCGTATATATACCTCCCTCCGAGATGGTGTTCTTCTCGCGAACAGGTCGACATCATAGAAAATCTGAGGTCAGCGGAGCTAGTTTTAACCTCGCGCAGAGGGGAAGAAAACGCGGGAGGAAGTGAATTGGCGCCATGGTGTCTGGACGCCACACCCTATCGACCCCAGAATCGTTTACAGACCTGCTGTACGGGACGCAGAAAAGCCGGAGCTCGTGTTATGTTGCAAAACACAATTCCCCGGGAAAGAAATGAATTTTCATGGGAACCACCCCCCAGAAACAAGCGGACGGTTCGAAGCATCGGGATTAATCTGTTTTTGCTCGGGAGCAAACGCGGTGCAAAATAAAATAATTTCTTTGCGCAAGAAAATAAAATATTTGTGCAAAATAAAAACTGTCTGCATTCGCGAAAATCTTTTCATCGTTTTCACAAATCGAAAATAATAAAACAGTATTTTATATTTTTCTTGTTACAACGATTTAAATAGAATAATAAAAATTGTCTGCATTTTTTAATCGTTTTCATAAATCGAGAATATAATTGAAACAGTATTTTTAAATTTGACAAAAAAGTATAATTCTCGCTATAACAATTTAATATAAATATATTATGAAACATAGAATTAAGTATAATGTGAAAATAATTTTAATTAGTTCAGCATGTTCCCGGACGTTCGAATCTGCTCGTCCCTTAATAAATTCGCGCGACGCGGATTGAAATGCATTTCGCAATTTTCGAGAAGGGAAACAACGCGCGGATGCAATTCCCTATTTTTTGGAGTCGATCGTATGACAAAAGCCAGTTCTCCGTGTAAAAGCGGAGCGGAGCGAACCGGAATTGAACGGACAGTTTATGTTCGCAATTCGCGCGTTCACGTCTTATCGCGAGTTTTGCGACCGATTGGCAACGAGTCGCCCGCGCAACTTCCACGTTGTTTTTACTGTCTCTGTGTATCACTTACCGTACTTCCCCCGGAAGTAATAGCTTCCAGAACTGGGGCGGATCGAATGAATTGTTTGCCCTGAAAGGAGTTCCTCCGTCCTCCTCCTCCAATAGGAACCGGGCCAAACTTGGTGAACCTTGTTGATTTCGTTTCATGAATATTTCAACGTTTTGGCGAAGTTACGGGGCGGGGGGACGAGACAGGGCGATTTTGGCGAGACCTGATTTTTAACAAAATTCACTCGGTCTCTCGTAATTTGATTACGGAATCTTGTTAAGGAATTTTCCTGTTGTTGGCCATCGTCCGGAGTTTTTGATGAAATTTCGAGCCCCTCCTCCCCCCCCCCGAATTTACATTTTTATACATTACTGTATCAAAGGAGAAATTGAATGGGAATTGGTTGCCGCCGAACGTCCCCCGGACGTTTTACTCCTGGAACTTTCCTGCTTAGCTAATTTTTTTATTAACATCGTTAAATATTTCAAAAAAATTGGTAAAGAGTTTCCTAAACGGAGGTGCCATTTTCTTGTAAATGGTGCACTTAACTTCTCTTTTTAATTTTTTTATTGACATCGTTGGAAGGGTATTTAAGAAATCGGTGCAAAGTTTTCTAAACGGAATAAACGATTTGTAATGAATTATTTTTTCCTACTTTCTTGTAGCCTATCTTGAGTTAATATCGAACATGCAATGGTACATAGTTTGAGAGATAATGTGTTACGAATGAAATTTTTGTTTGCGCATTATCCAAGGTAAATAATTAAGCAGCGAGCACGCCATTCGCGCTGGTTTATGGCCGCAAGGCGCGAACAAACGGAGTCGGTGTAAAATTCCGACCCATTAACTTAGCATTCGTTAATTTACGCGGCCTCGGGGACGCGGCGAAGACACAATTAATTACGAATAGCCATAACGAACCATTCGCCTGTTTTTATTAATGGCCACGCTCGAGAGTGCAAACGTGACTTCGGCCCCAAGATGGCGACTACGGCGGCGCAAACTTCGAATTAACGACCTCTTGAAGGAACACTCTAACTAAAAAAATAAATACAAATTATTTTTAGCGGTATATAGATTGGGAAGTTTATTCGGGAATATTTATGACACACCCTGTATGATATAATACGGAGTATTCGATTATGTTCCATGGACTGAAATGATAATTATAATCCCTTTTGTTAGGAAATAATTGTCAATATCAACGTTAATGGAATATATCTATCCCCAACAGAGATAATAGAGAACTTTCATTCTATCACCGTGGTTTATTTTATTCCAACAATTGATTAAAACTCTAATTAGATGTGTCACGTGTAATTCATCGGTTTCATAATTATTGCTTGTTAAAACGGACGGGATAGCGCTGGCAAATTGATATGCCAATTCGATTCGGATAACATTTTCCGGTTTTCGGTTATTAACGGTTCTCAGATCTTCTATGACGTCAGGTCGGTGGAACAATCGATTGAACATGCCCGCCACAATCTGATCATGTATAACATATATATGTTCAATATATTTTAAATATATTTTTAATATTTTCAATATATTCGATATTCTCAATATTCTCTATATTTTCAATATCCTCAATATATTCAATATTTCCCTTATATTCAATATTTTCAATATTTTTCATATTGACAATATTTACCATATTTTCAATATTTTTCATATTGACAATATTTCCAATATTTTCAATATTCTCAATATTTTCAATATCCTCAATATATTTAATTTTTCCATATATTCAATATTCTCAATATTTCCCACATATTCAATATTTTTCATATGTCAATATTTCCAACATTTTCAATATTCTCAATATTTTCAATATCCTCAATATATTCAATTTTTTCATATATTCAATATTCGCAATATTTCCCACATATTCAATATTTTCCATGTTTCTAATATTTTCAACATTTTCAATATTTCCAATATTTCCCATATATTCAATATTTTCCATATTTCTAATATTTCCAACATTTTCAATATTTTCCATATTTGTAATATTTCGAACATTTTCAATATTTTCCACATTTTCAATATTTTTCATATTTTTCACATTTTCAATATTTCTCATATTTTCAATATTTTTCATGTTTTCAATATTCTCAATATTCTCCATATTTTCAATATTCTTAATATTCTAAATATTTTCAATATCCTCAATATTTTCCATATATTCAATATTTTCCATATTTTCAACACTTTCAATATTTTCCATATTACCAATATTTTCCACATTTTTAATATTTTTCATATTTTCAATATTTCCAATATATTCAATATCATCAATATTTTCAATATCCTCAATATTTTTAATATCCTCAATATATTCAATATTTTCCATATACTCAACATTTTCAACATTTTCCATATATTTCAAATATTCTCAATATATTTCAAATACTTTCCGGAAATATGTTCAATATATTTCGAATATCTTATATGTAAAAATATCCGTATTTTATAAAAACATTTTCTCCACATTCCGAGGACGAACTGCGACGCGTCGAGCAGCCGTTACATTGACGAGCGGCGTCTCGGAGGCAATCGAAAACAATGGGATTAAGCAATTCCGACGCACTACGTGCATGCTCCGTTGAAGAATAGTCCGTGACAAACAATCGAATTTCGAAGTTGCTGAACCCGGCTGTCCGGGGGGATATATATCAAATCGTATAAGAAATTAAGGATTCGTTCCGGTGCTTCGGTCCTCTGTTCGTCCAATGACTCGTGTCCGGCAAGAAAGATAAATGGCCGTCAAAGGAGCTCCCGGCTAAGAGAGAGAGAGAGAGAAAGAGCGAGTGAGTTCGGTCTCTTTCTCGCGAGACCGGAGCGAAACGATTCATTTCTAGGCAGCCGTTCTGGCATACAAACCTTGGGGGAGAGAGAAAGCTCTGTTTTTTCTTCCTCCCTTCGTTTCCTCGCAGAAGACTCTCTTCCCGGATAAATGGAACACAGTCTCTTCCTTCGTCGTTCTTCTTCCTGTTTTCTTTGTTATCGCACAATCTCTGTTTTCCCCTTGTCTCTTTCTCCTTCCCGATCGGGGGGATACCCCCGGCTACCGTTTTTCTTTATCGAACGCGGACTGCTGCTCTCAGTATGCTGCGGCAAGAATATTTCCGGGAGGAGAGCTTTATAAACTGGAATCGACAGCTTATCGCTTCGCTACCGTGCTCGCGATTTACCACCCCTGCGGAATCCTACTAGCGCTTATGCGCGGGAACGCGAGGCGCACAGCAACGGAATAAATCGGCAACGAAATAAACGTACCGGTGCTAAATGTTAATCATCGTATTTAAAGTAAATTTAGATTGTATTCTGAACAAATTTTTTCGTGCGCGACAGATTTGCATTCACCGAATAAAATTTAGTGAAAATTGTATTGTAATACTATATTATACTATATTATATTATAATACTATATTGTATTATATTATACTATATTATATTATATTATAATACTATATTGTATTATATTATACTATATTATATTATATTATAATATACTATATTGTATTATATTATACTATATTATATTGTATTATATTATACTATATTATATTATATTGTATTATATTATATTATACTATATCATATTATACTGTATATTATATTATATTATAATACTACAATATATTGTATTATATTATACTATAGTATATTACATATATTATACTATATTATAATACTATAACACATATATTATATTATATTGCTATAAATTTATTTCTTCTGTTTCCGAGATGAAAATCCGCGTATAACGTTCGAACGAGTGAACGCCGCACTTTGAGATCTGCATTTTCGGAATTCTCTAGTCAAAATCTACGAGATTCTGTAATAAAATCTGCATAATTTTTGGTCCCGTAAAGTGAAGTTCAACGCGAAACGAACCGAGGTCATTAAAAACCATTAAAAACTGTGATAAAAACCGAGGTTAACAGAAGCAGCGCCGACATGGGAAGATAAAGAACGTTCCCCGAGCGGAAATCAGCTCCGCCGAAGTCACCGGCGAGATTTATGGCATCGAACAGCGGCGTGGCATTGAGGGAGCGGTTTGTCCCTCAAGTACCGCGACTTTTATCTTGGGGCGGTATCGCGCCCACTTTCTTTCCGCAACGCGCGCCCTTCGTAGTCACCCCTAATCGTAGTATTCCTTCGGCCGGCAGCATCGCGGTTCCTGCATATTTAAACAAGGTGCACCGCGCGTTTCGGGGGACGAATTCGGCATTTACGCCCCGGCACGGAAATCTCGGCTTTATTTCGTCCCAAATCGAGTTACTGCTCGAACCAACTTCGCCGTCGCCGCCGTCTCTCGCTTTTCCCTTTTTGTCCCCGTCGCATTTCCTAGGACTCCCGGGACGAGTTTCTCTATGGCCTGCCAGAGTGTCTCGTAAAAGGAAATTGTGCCATGAAGAAAACGCGACGGGCCGAGGACCGCGGGAAACGGCCGGATTTACTGCGGGACGAGAGATTATCGTAATGTTAATTCGTGGTTGGTTGATTTCCTGCGATACGCTTCTTGTTAGAAAACGCGTACGGTACACTCCAGATAGCACCCGACGTCTCATAGACATCTGTTTTACGTCGTTCTTACGTCGTTGGAAAAAGACGTCGTTTTTACGTCTGAAATAAGACGTCTAAGAGACGTCTTTTCGGAGATGTCGTTTTTACATCTGAAATAAGATGTCTAAAAGACGTGTTGAATTTGAATTTGAATTTGAATTTGAATTTGAATTTGAATTTGAATTTGAGTTTGAATTCCGATCGGCTGGCTCGGTGCTCCGCGGCACGTTAAAAATAATTATTAGAAAATATGTCAGACACACATGCCCTAATTCTGCAAATTTTTCCAACGGTTCATTTGTGAAAAATTTACGGGAAATGATGTATAGCATGTCAGCAAAAAATTTTTTCCGCGGAACCACAATTTTCTTGAAATTGTGCAAGTTTACGTAGAATGCGAACATGTTTTTAAAAATTTTTTCACCGGTGGAAAAATTTGCAGAACAAGGAGATGTGTGTCTGACATATTTTCTAATAATTATTTTAAATTATTATTTAAGAAGAATTCACACCAAGTGGCAGGAACGTTTCCTATTTCCATGATGTCTTAAAGGAGAGCTATCGGTAGTTTGCCTAGAGAAGCCGTGGAGCCCATGGGGACCTTTTTTTGGGCACGCACAGCAGGGAGCCGTCAACCCGAGCTCGAAATTTATGAGTTTTGGCTCTGGCTTGCCGAGCCATGAGCCCAGTATAAGCGCACCCTTACAGTCCTTGAGATGTCTCTGTGCTATCTGGGACGGGACGTAATCTTCACGTGCTATACTTGGTCACAAGCACTTCGATACAATATTCCCCATTTTTCCAGATCTTTTGGGAATTTTTTCATCATGAGTCTGTCTCGCCAAAATACGGCAAGGGGTTAGGGTTGATTGAACGTAGTATTCTTTCGATTATGGTTGTCGACGAAGCAAAAGATTGAAACATTTGGTCCCGCGAGAAGTTCGCGCGAACACGGCATATATTTTACATATCTATCGAATTCGAAGCGGATATGCTCGCATTATTCCCGTATACGTACACGCACACGCTCGCGCGTAAAAATGTCGAGTTCGATTCCGAACGGAAATGCCTTTTAAAAAGCAAACGTCGTGTATCTTTCTACGTCTCGCCCTTCTCGGCTCCGCCCTTTATGGCGATTGTTCTATTCAAATGATCTAATGAATACAAATTGAACATAAATTTAAATCGAACCAGTTCGGATATGCGTTCGGTCGCGTACCAGATTCACTTCGACAATTGTCGATTCAATCTCTCCGGCTTCCAAGTGATACACACTGACTCGATCCGCGCTGAGATTTTAAACTTTTGAGACAGGCGTTTATAATTTCCCGGCATGATAAATTGGAAAAGAAGCTGTCAAATTTTCCACAATAGATCCTGAAGGAAACGTACGGGCACTAATTAAAAAGTTTATAAAATTAACACATTATCTACTGGTAGGCTATTAATAGGCTTTCTAATAATTGCTGCACCAAATGGAAGCTCAAAAATCTTCTTTTACACTCTTAAAAAGAAGATAACTTTTTTAATATCGTACTATCCGATTTGAGCTTTTTTGGGAAGCTAGAGCAATTAGTTTGCTACAGGATGCGAAAAAAAATATTTTCAGAAATTGCAATTGATCGGAATTGTAGAAAAAATTCTAAAAGTTGCATTTTACAACTTTTTTATGTGGGCCTATATTGAAAATTTAGAAAATACGTTTTAGTATTTTCTCGGCAATTCCGACAACTTGCAATTTTTCTCAAAAATTTTATCAATATTGTTCTAACTTCCCAAAAAATTTCAAACCGTATGGTCCAATATTAAAAATGTTGTCGTCTTTTTAAAAGTATCCGAATAATATTAGTGGCTGTCACTGTACGTGAGAATCTCAGAATATTTTTTGACGTTTTCCATGCAAGTAATAAATAAAACCAGCGTTGAAAATTTATCCAAAAAATAAATCTGTTTTATTAAATGTAAGAAGAATGCATATACCTTGACTTATTCACAAACAATGAGATTCAATAAAGTGAATATAATAAAAAACAAATTAACAATATTTATGGATAAAAAAGATTGGTACATCGCGATATAAACGAGAAATGTTTGTCCGCATTGTGCGGCGCGATATTAAGAAGCGGCGGGAAAATTAATTTTTAGTTCCTCATGGATTTCTAGGTTCATGAATAATCTTGTTCCCCCGCGTTATGATGTTTCCCCCTCCACCCTGCGACCCATCCTGGGACTGTGTACGCAACAGAGTTTCCCCGCCCTCTCCGCCGAGTAACGAAGCCCGGCGAAGAAGGAATTTCCTCGGGAGTATTTTTTCGCTGGATCGCCGACCGTGTGATGTAGTTTCACAGGCGAGATCGTAAACGTTAACGGGTGCCGGGACTTTGTCAGTTATTACAGCGAGCTTCCGAGTTGATCTCGCGTTCCTCCGAGGATATAATACTTCCCCGCGTGCGAACATGAAAGCGGAAGCATCGGGCCGCGTTTAAATAAGCCGGAAAATATTTTTAGACGATTTTACGGCTGCTCCGCCACTTTTGCTAACTGTCCGTATTACTCCCTCCGCCCTCTGCTCCGCCCCTGCAGCGCGCAGAATTGTTAAATTAAGATGAACAATTTTATTGCGTTCGGCAGTTGCTGAAAATATTCCGATTTTTCACAATGCTGTACGATCAATGGTTCAGAAGTTATGGTCGTTTAAAGTTGAGCAATTTGCAGTGTTTTTGGCATGCTCAACTTTAAACAACCATAACTTCTGAACCGTTGATCCTACAGGATCGAAACTTCGATCTGCAGGTTCTCCGGGTACAAATCTATTAGATTGCATACCAAATACATCATAATTAGACTACGGATTTTTATGCATTTATGAAGAAATTGTTGAGGTGAAATATAAAACAGTAAAAGATTTAAGAAATTCAAAAGTGTTGTGATGTTGCTTTTAATGTAACAAAGTCGTTGAGGAGTGAAATCAATTTCTATGTTATTCCTGCTTCACGCAATCAATGCCAAACATTTTTATTTCGCATAAAGAAAATGAGCAAGTGCAATTTAAAACAGTGAAAATATTAAAAGACTTTAAGAGTATGAATATATTATTTTCACCACATTAAAATTACTCATGAAGAATATAAATTAGGTATGAATCATTAATATATTTGAAGAGGTGGAAGCAGCCCCCAAGTCGCAGGCAGGATATGTTGTACGATTTTGTTTAAAGATTGTCGATGTTTCAAGTCTCCAATAAAATTCCTGTTAATCCTCTTTTCGGATCCTCCTTTGATCCTGTTTTCGGATGCTTTAATTCAGCGGAGCACTGTGTTAATATTGACGGTACAGGGATTTACGGCGCCCAGGCGGAGACTATTACTCCAGTAATAATAATACTGATCAGTAATGCGTGTTTGTATTACGTTTGGCGTGCATTATAACGCGCATAACGAAATTGTTTAATTAACGTCGTCCACCGGGAGCTATACGGTCCGTTCCACGGTGGGAAATTACAACCCCCCCAACAAACAGGATCGATGAGATTCAATTGTGTTTTTTCTAACGGACGAGTGGGGAATTAGGTGAGTTATATGGACAAGCATAATTATTAACGAGCCGGCCCGCAATCTGGAACTAAGATGAGTGGCTCGGAAAATGAAAATTTACGAAAACTAACGCCGCGGTAAATTGTGTGAACAACGCGAACAGTTACCGGTCGGCAGTGATATTTATTATTCATTCGGCAAACATTCAACGGGAAGTTTGTTTGTACGCACACTGATTAAACCGCCGCGAGGGTGTTACGTATTCATTTTATTTGGCACACACGGAAATGTGTATTTGTTCGACGGATATATGGTTAATCTTGCGTGGGAATATTGATCAACGGAAACTGGAAAATACAAACACATCATCACCATATACAGTGAGGTCCCGATCTAAGAAAAATCGGTCCGTGAATTTTCTTAGATCGTGTAGTTCGACATTTTTTGCCTCTAGCCCTTAAAAATTGCCGTGCGATTATTCAAAATATTGTTTAGATTATTAAACATGTTGGTATCTAATCGATTACTGAACATTTAATACATTTGTAAAATGAAGAAAATGAGATAGAATAGAATTATTCCGGATCGGAAGAAATGATTAATTTTCGAGTTGCGGGGAAGTGAAACAGCGATGTACACATAGTGTCGAGGCGTAACGAGTTGGATTTTCCACATTTTCCGGGCCACATTACATTTTCGTCATTAAACGTATATTTGAACCACGCGCGAATATTGAGCGATAGAGAATGGCGAGGAAGAAGAAGCAGCGGCGCAGTTTTTAATCTGGAGAGCTCGCGGGGTTTTGATCTCATTAGACGCCGTTGGAACGCGTTTCCTTCTTCACGCGTTGCCCCGAGGCTCCCAGTCATCCCCCCCCACCCGCCGTCCCTGTTTCTTAACAATTTAAAGAAATTCCAGTCCGAATAACTGCGCCCTGCCAGCCGGGGAAAGATCGCCTAAAGAGTTACGGTTAAGGGGGGGGAAAAATAGGGGACGGGGGGGGGGGGGAGATATAGGGGCTGGGGAGAAGAAGCGAAAAGAAGAGTGGATTGAAAGACCGTGGGAGTTTGAAAGCGGCCAGCCGGGGAGAGAGAGAGAGAGAGAAAGAGTGACGAGCAAATTGAAAATCAGCCACCGACCTGGTCGAATACTTGGCGAATAGTTTCGCGGGAACGGCCGCGTCGTGAGAAAATTCTATCGACCCCGTTTAGGCCATCCCAGCAACCCTTTTATACCAGGTTTTTTCGCATCCTCCAAAAGTATCGTTATCCTAGACCTCGGTACTTTTTTATAGGACACCCTGTATATTTTCTTTGGTATTCTTGTAGAGCCTGAAGAGACGAGTCCAACGAGTACAATCATCATAGTGTTACGATCATTCAATCTCGAGATATTCGAGCTGAAAGGAACAAACCTAATGCAAAAGCTTACCTTTCAGACAGGAATATCTCGAAATTGAATGATCGTAATAATATGGTCATGGTACTCGTTGGACTCGTCTCCTCGTGCTCTGCAAGAATACGCAAGAAGATATACAGGGTGTCCTATTCAGATTGACGATGAAAGAAATTTGTGATTGCTGACGAGCCAGGAAACTTTGTGGCTGTCGTCGATGACGCGAGGGGAAGCTCAATCGGGAGTCGGATTGTAAAAAGTTATTCGATTAGCCGACTTTTGTCTACATTAATTATGACCCGATACTGCGGTTGCTCCGCTAACAAGTAACAAGTATCGGTCGTGATGGAACTTCCGCGTTAAGTGGATGAGAAAAGTTTCCCTAACACCGTCGAAAGGCGAATAAGAGGGATGAAGAGGGAGGAAACATGAGGAGGAAGCAGAATTGATCTATGGCCAGGCTCGTGGAAGAGATTAGTTGCACTCCGACGATTTTCATCGGATGATGATACTTGGCTAGGCCACACGGATCAAAGCATTCGTTTGGAACGCTGCTGGCACACGAGGACTATACCGCGAGATTGCCTCGAGATCATCGACAATCATCCCACCGACAAAGCTTTCGTTGACCTCGTTACATCGACACCGGACTCCGCTACCAACCCACGCGTTTTCTGTTATCGATGACGTTGATATTCGTTAAAAACATAGATACAGGGTTAAACAATTATATTTTTACGAAACTACTACCATAATATTCCTAACATTTTTCTGATTAAAATGAGTCCAAACACGATACAGTTTGGATCGCATTTACTCGTTTAATCCGCGATGATTAAGATCAGCTGATCACGATGATAAGTTCGGATAGTGGAGGCCCCATTAAATGGTGGATTAAGCAGGCAAATACGATGCGAACTGTGTCGTGTTTGGACTCGTTTTAACCGGAAAAGTGTCACGAATACGTTGCTAACATTTTCACACAAAAAGATAATTATAAACAAAAAATTTCTATAACATTTCAGCGGCGAAGATCAAGAAACAGAGTAGTATACGATAAGAATTACTGTACTTTCTTGTATTGTATCGCTGGAACTGGAAAGTTTGAAGAATATTCGAAGAGGTTATCGAGGCCGATAGCCATCAAAGCGGCCGCGGTAGAGGCCGAGTGGAGCTCATTAAAAACTCGTTAGAAGCCGGCCGCAAGCTTGGAAAGTGCAACGGGGTCCGAAGTTCTTGGACACAGTTCCGAGAAAATCATGCCGAACACCCGGAAGCCGTGTTCACGCAAAGCAGCACGTAAACTAACCTAATTACTCGCGAGATTACGCTCGTAAAAAAGTAATTTGCGATTAAATTAACCGCGGCCACAAGGTGGGTCGCGGGAGGAAAAGAGATCCGGCCCGTGAACGATTCCGCTCTGTGGAAACTCACCTGCGTTTTCATCTCGTCGCCGACCTTCACCTGCGACTCGAAATTACTTTGGGCCATCAGGATCTTCGCGTTGTTTATGTAGACCTCCTCGCCGTGCGCGGTCTGCTTCTTGGTCACCCATAATGGCGGATTGCCTTCCAGCTCCGACGAGATCGAGTCGCCCAGGTTCTCGATCGTTTTCGGCAGGTTCGCTGCAAACACAAAAATAAAGTCATCAAGTTACTCTGCAGAGAATCTGAAATATCATTTTTACATTATTATCAAAATTTTCGCAATTTGTAGAATTTCATTTGAAAGGAACACGGGCGCCCTCGACTTCGGGGCTTCCCTGTTCTCACTAGATGAGGGGGGAGGGGAATTGAGGGGAAAAGTTATCCCCTCTCTGCCAGTACCGCGACAGAGGCGGACGCGTGGAGATAGCATCACGTGACCGAGTGGACGCGTGGGAGTAGCGTCACATGATCTAGTGAACGCGTGGGGATAGCGTCACGTGACCAAGTGGACGCGTGGGAGTAGCGTCACGTGACCGAGTGGACGCGTGGGGATAGCGTCACATGACCCAGTGAACGCGTGGGGATAGCGTCACGTGACCAATCGGACGTGAAGGAGGAGCGTCGTGGAAGGAGGAGTGGGGTCTCAATCTGGCGACTCTGGTTCTCACTGATGGTCCCTTCGGGCGAGAGATTGTCGAGACTGTCTCCTCGGCCAGTTTATGAAACAACCCGATTCCTGGCGTCGGTAATGAGCGCCATTGTTGTCGGCCTCTACGCACGAGGTTCAAGATGCAGAACGATATCTCCCAGAAAGCTAGGAGAATCGCGGGAACGCTTCACTCGGTAACGAGATAATAAAGTGACCACCTTTGTAGCTTTGTCGCATGCTCTTTGACATCCGCTTCTTTTCCCGAGAGGGACGCCGCCTTATCTTTCGGTGCTCAGCCAGCGCGAAATAAAGTAAAATAGACGAATACCTCGGCGAACAATGCACAATTCCCACAACGAATTTGATTTCGGATCTTTGTGCGGAAAGTTGGTGCATATCGATCGCAAGAAAAATCAATTTATTTCTTGAACCGTGAAAAAGTTTTGAAATCTGGGAAAATGGACGTGGGACTAGAATTGTTAACCGGAAACAGCAACAGATCGAATTTTTGATTTCGGGACACCGCATAAGTTTCCCATCCGAAATTTGCCACCGCGGTATGTTATCGGGACCCGGTTGTTATAAAACGCATTTTTCATTACAGATAACAATTCGATCGGGAAACGGGTCAATGCTTTGCCTATCTTGGGATAAAATGGCTGCGTGTTGGGCACATTTCGCGCGGGAACCATTTTTCAAGTTTCGATATTTTTTCCAATCTGCGCCAAGAATCGACGTTATAGTGGCACTTTCGCGGTTTAATTTCGGCCGGGAGTTTTTTTTTATTTTTCAGTGATTGCACATATCGTTCTGTTTTCGTTCGACTCCCCCCACCACGTTGAATTCTATTTGTCATTTTTATGGTGATCTCGGAATAGAAATTCGAAAAAACATTTACGGCTTTCCATTTGAGTTTTTCGTGCGTTTCCGGTCTGCGTCGTTTTTTTTTTATAACAATATGTTGTAAGTTGCATGAAGAATTAAATCTCTCGTCTGAAAAGAATTGTTTTCTTCGTTGCACGATTCTTCGTCCTATCGAATCGAACGTAACGTAAATTGATTTCCCGGTGAAATTCGGTTATTAATAAACATCCCCCTGTATAATTGATCGCGAGGGATGAATGGCGGTGGCTCGGGGAAAAAGGAGAACACGAACGAATACGTTCTATTCAACGATCAATAGCCCCGTTGATCTCTGCATCGTTTTGTCCCAGACGTCGCTTTCAACGAAGGCGGATGATTAAGTCCTCGATCGAAACCCATTTATTTTCGCTGCGGAGCCCCTTGGGGCACAGGTGTGATGGCCGACCACAAAACGAGAACATTCGTACAAGCTGCTTGCGCAATCGATTTATACTTCCTGCCCGAAAACCATCGACCCGCAAAAGTAGACCAGGAAAGGAAATATTGAAAAATTATTTCCTTTTTAGAAAAATTCAAAATCTTTTAGCCGGCTCGACCACAAACTCAGACTTCGCCAAAATTTCCCAAATGCAGGGCCTTCCATTAAGAAGTGCCATTTTAAATTATGGAAATCGCGCAACTTAAAATTTTTATAATTTTACCATTTTACTAATCACTTGTCGAAAAGTGACAACTGTAATCTTCACAAATAAAAACTAGAAATACACTCGAATCAAATCTAACCAAAAAATATCCTACATTTTCTAAATTTTAATTATTATTCTTATACTCGTATTTCCCAATCTTTTAAATTTCAGTGGGGTAATTCTTTTCCAATTCGACTTCTAGAGCTGTCATCCCAGATAGCACCCGGCGTCTCATAGACGACTGTTTTACGTCGTTTTTAGGTCTGACATCTTAAGACATCTTAAAGACGTCTATTTGGAGACGTCGTTTTTACGTCTGAAATAAGACGTCTTAAAGATGTCTTTTCGATGATGTAGTCTAAAACGACGCTTGAAAGATGTCTAAAAGACGCCTAAACTACGTTTAAAAGACCTACAGTTTTGTAACACAAGACATTCAGGAGACTTTCGGGAGCCGTTCGGGAGCCTTGCGGCAGGCGTCTTACAGCTGTCTTTGAGATGTCTCTGCGCTATCTGGGATAATCATCCCACAATTTCTTAATCTCTTTCTTCCAACATTTGGACGGCAGTGTAGTCTACCAAAAAAATGTTTCTCCAAAGAAAAGTTTCGGCAGGACCTGATAGAAAAGCGGAAGCGTGAGCCGCGTATCCGGAATAATCCGAGTTCTCGTTGTACGGTCGTTTACACGGTCGCGCACCGTCGAGGAGGTGTGTTCCGGTACATTGCGAGGCGGGGAACGCGCCGGCATCTTGTTTGGACACTTCTTTAAATCAATTACGAGTTTCCGGGGCAGGCAAGTTCTGCGGGCAAGTACTATATACCGGTTTTCAACCCCCCCCCCATCCCCCGATATCGTCCATTCTACTCATCCCTCGTCGCTTTCTCTGGCCGCGACCAGTTCGACGAAAGTTCGACGGGTAACCACCCTCGCGTTTCATCCTACGCGGCATCAACCTCTCGGTTTCCGGATTGTTTGCTCGGCCTCGACGAATTCAATCGGCGCCATTTGCCATTCAAATGACCGCGAGACAGCTTATGCGAGCATGCGAAATCCCCGCGACATCGACCACCGGTCTCCACCAGGCTGATTTCGGAAAATTTATTGCATATCGATGGCGACGTTTCACGATCTTTATGCGTTATTTTGTTGGTGGCATTATTCCGATGCTGTGTGCACTGCTATATGCATTATTTGGTAGATATATGCATATTATTTATCGTTGCTGAATTTGCATATTTCCATCGATTCTCAAATTGTTTATTTCGTAACTTTTGTCCTTATTAGCCTCTCTGGTAAATTTTATATACATATTTCAATTGGTTATACTACAATTATTTTTCATTTTTTATTAAAGTTCTATTCGAATCATTAACCCCTTGCCATATATTATCGAGTCACGAAGACTTTGAACAAAGTCTAACAAATATGGATGTCACGCGTTTCTTTATAAATGGAATTTGATTCTCGTTTGTAATTAAAATAAATGTAGGCATACAAGAAATATAAATTTTCTTTCCTCTTCTACGACATTTCTCGGGATAAAGACGTGTTTTAATCACTGTAACTGTAAAATACGTTTCAATTAAATATTAATGTACATAACTTTGTGTACACCTGTACCCGCCATGGATTTAAAAAATTATGCTACCAATTTGAGAGTAATAAAACACCGTAAGTTTCGCGCCAGAAGTTACCAGGCGCGCCTCAGAAGCGCGCGCGACAGTTGCGCTTAAGACGTGAGCACGGGTGTATCGTTCGTTTTCTTTCTCATTTAATTTGTGGTTTTTAAGTAATTTTTAAGTGATTTTCTTGTGTTTCTGTGGTCCACCAATGTTTAATTAAACAGAGCTGTCTTGTTTCATTCATTTCTTCGCAATGGACAACGTTTCCGTGTCAAAGGTACCGTACAACTTGTTGCATGCACTTACATAACCTCGAAACGCGATCCTGTCGCCGGCATGACGTTTATACGCAGCGATTAATATAAGAATAAGATATTTAATTCTTTATGTGATCGCTTAACTAACTTTCCTTGTTATTATCTTTCTATTTATTATTTTTTATTTACTATTATTGATTTTTCATTGAATTTAACACAAAACACTGATCAACGTAGGCGATACATACTTTTTTTATAGCGTAGTTTATTGCGGCTTATGAAAATCTTCAAAAGGGGATAGAATATAAAATGTAACAGAATTTTGTACAATTGTTATTTGTTTTGGATCTACAAAGGCTGTTTCCATTAAAAATAGAATTCTATTTTATTCCACTTCCTTAAGATTTGTCTACAAAAATGAAAATCTTATGAAAATCTTCAAAAAGTGATAGGATATAAAATTCAACAGAATTTTCTACAATTGTTATTTGTTTTGGATCTACAAAGGCTGTTTCCATTAAAGATAGAATTCTATTTCATCCCACTTCCTTAAAATTCGTCTACAGAAATTGAAAATTGCGTAAACCTCCACAGTCTACATATTACCATAGACAATTAGTTCAACAATACATTGTAGGGTGTGTTCGCGCACAAAGGCAAATACAAGATTGGCGATAAAAGCACAAAGTTCAGGCCTCCGGATTACTACAACGAACCCTGGCACCTTGCCTACAAAGAATGCTGGACAAGCATTCAGAAAGGCACAGAGGTATCGACATAAATATTCCCAATAACATAGGAACGACTGTGTACCGAAAAGTCTCCTTAAAATTCTAGCACATACGATCCACTATGTTCCAACAAATACTGAAGGATTTAGCATGCTTCGTTTCCAAAGTAAAAGATCGACCACTAGAAAGTCTGGAGAATGAAATTCAAACAGCTATCGTGTTAACAGGTGATTATACCTTTCGAAAGAGTATCGCTGGAATACACGATTCTAAAACAGCTGAATTGTAGGAGTGAACGTACCTGATCATGCAATAATGTTTACGAGAATAGTTTCCACACTGGAACCGATTACGAAACACGCAGCAGTTATATGGAGCAGAGATTCGAACAATATAAAGAACATTATGGAAGAAATGATTTACCAACTGCTGAACAGCGATGAAACAGTCAGTCTTTTGATAGTAATTCAATTACTGTGAGATGAGTAATACTGTGCAATTTCTTGTAGAGCGAAGAAGACTCGCACGTTAAGAAAAGCCAGTGTACAATGCGTGCCTTGAAAAACTGGTATCAGGAACACTGCGAGCCAGATGAGCCACTGGTGATAATTATAACTGATTTCGAAAGCTCTTCTCCTAGAGTATTACACGATTTCATTTCGATACTGAGGTACTGTAATTATCTCCTCTTCTTTACCCAAATAAAATACATTGTCATTTATTTATCTATTTTTTTAGCTCTTATTCGAGTTCGATAAAGTTCATCCTCATATTTGGCATCGCTACCACATTGCATGCTATTCACAGATCCTTGTCGTACGATGTTACCTCGAAGTTGAATGTGCAGGTAGCGATGATGCAATGGAATCAATGATTAGTAGACTATGGATCTTTATGCAAAATAAAGATGATCTGCATGTTATTTCTTCCCTTAATGATTTCAATAGAGGACAGATCATATATCGATATTTCGTGCACCTAATTTTTCTATAAGTGCATAAAGATCTGCAGTCCAATGATCAGCGTTGTTAGGTCTTGTTAGCGATCGACTATTTCTCCTGCAGGTGTTCCACTCGCCGACGCAGATAAACATTCTCTCCGATGTGATGGAAAACATCGTTTTCAGCACAGACATACCGTTCAAATTAACAGGTCGAGCGTTCCAGTTGTTAACAGATATATTTCTGTTTTACGATTTCTCTGTGGAGAACTTTTTATACGGTTACAAGGTACGATCTCTGGAGACAATGAAAATATGTTCAAGCTAACTGTTCCTCGATTTATTTAGATATGTATGATCCAACATTTTTATGCGAACAACGTGAACTCTCTGTGTTGCAAACCAAACGAGATAAAGAATAGAGTGTCCTCTTTGACCGATGATTATTTAGAGGAGATACAGAAGCTGCCTTCGATACAGAAGTACATGAAACGATATCAAAGAGAGAGGGACGAAGAAGAGATCTCCAACGATGAATTCAAGGTACCATTATCATCGCTAATTGAATCGTCAACTTGTACAGCAGCAAACTTCGGTTCCAGGAAATTTTAACGCAACTACTGAACCAATTCCACCAATACATGCATCGCTTTCTAACTATTCTGAGGTGTCTACACGATTTCATGGCACCACTGCCAAACGCCCCGCTGGGGAAACAGGTACAGCGAACGTTCAGATCGAAAACTATCCCAAGAAGATTCATTTCACAGTTGCGTAACGATTTCAGCTGCGCGAGTTTTACACGAAAGCAGTCTATGTAAACAATCTGAAGGAATCAGCGGAGTACAAGGAGTGCCTGCAGCTGTTAGGCTTCCTGTCGAAGCCAGAGCTAATCTCTAAACTGACTTCCTTGATTGCTATTATAAAACGCTCGGAGGACTCGATTTTAAGAAAGATAAGATCAGATCTGGAGGCTCATGTCGCAACGATCGAGGCAGCCAGTTTGGAGGCAGATGCAGCATCCAAAGAAGTTCTTTCAACCGATGCGAAGCTCAATAGACATCAATTGAAGGAGGTCTGTAAGATCTGGGACCGTGGGAGAAGAAGATGAACTGTGTTTGATCTTTTGTCTTTGTAGAAACTGCTGAAGATGTCCCAGACTCATTCTCGATCGCCTTACAAGCAGGCTCAGATGGATGTGATCGATTATCTCGATCAGAAAGTGTTCGGTACGTTCTTGATCAATCCTAGTCGTGTTCCAGCGAATGAGATATTCTGCTTCAGCGATGGTGCTTCGGCTAAGCACCATATCAGAGGGTCTTTGAGGGCTGTGGTTCACAGTGGGCTGAACGATCCTCAGGTTTATCTGAACGTAAGTGATAATCACTGGTGATGGGGACGTGAGGTCTTTAGAGGCATTGCGATCTTCCAGAAGGTGTCAGTATGATTTTATTACGTGTAGAAATTAATTCCTGGCCCCCCATAGTTGATCTCGAAATTATTCTATAAAATCAATATCGATGACCTAATCTGGAGCGTAGTATATCCAGTCCTGCTCTACTTTCGTGATCGATCCCCCAATAATCGGCCACAAATGGAAAACGATCCAGTTAATTGGAAATACATATTTCAGTGCGAGTGCTGCAAATTGGAGAACGACGACGCTATCCCGTCCAGCCTGCCTGACCTCAGTATAATTTACAAACTTCACTTGGAATCCAGGAAGCTGATCAATATGTACGACTGGCTGCAGGTAACAATCTCTCTCTCTCTCTCGTGTGCTCGATGTTTACATGTTCGTTACACTTTACGGTCACGCAGCGGCTCGTTACTACACGTTTTCCTGATTTTAATCGCGCTGAGTGATTCACGCGGCCGCCGCATTGTAAATTGGACCTCGCGGTCGTGGGTGTGTGGATTGTTTAATCGTCCGCGGTTGTTAGAAGTCGGCGAATGCGTGGGAACGAATTAATTCGTTGAACAAGGAAAATTCAGAACGGTCCCCGGGCTGTTATATGCTTGCTTCGCTTAGGGTGAGGAATGCACTGGTTGAGAGCTTGTGATGGTCGTTTGTAAAATAATTTTGGAAGAAAGAGTGTAAGGTGACATCGGTAGCTGCTGATGGAAAAATTGGATCCATGGTTCTTGTAATTGTAAAATAATTTTAGAAGAATGAGTACAAGGTCACACAGAGTGACCATAGGAATTCCCCTTTTTGTGAGCTTGTGGTGTAGTGTGATGGTTGTTGCAATTGAAAATAATTTTGGAAGAAAGAGTGCAAGGTCACACTGGTAAGTACTGATGGAAAAATGGAATCTATGGTTGCGGCAATAGTAAAATAATTTTGGAAGAAAGAGAATGCAAGGTGTCATCGGTAGCTGCTGATGGAAAAATTGGATCTATGGTTCTTGTAATTGTAAAATAATTTTAGAAGAATGAGTACAAGATCACACAGAGTGACCGTAGGAATGCACGTTTTGTGAGCTTGTGGTGTGATGGTTGTTGCAATTGTAAAATAATTTTGGAAGAAAGAGTGCAAGGTCACACCGGTAAGTACTGATGGAACAATGGAATCTGTGGTTGTGGCAATAGTAAAATAATTTTGGAAGAGTGCAAGGTGACCTCGGTAGATGCTGATGGAAAAATTGGATCTATGTGACTGATCGATTTGATGAATTTGCAGGCGTTCCTGATCATCGCGGACCCGAAGAGCAGCGGCCGGGAGAAACGGGACGTGGACCCGACGCTACAGTATCCTTTTTCATTTAGGCGAACCGTTCGGTAATGGTGGGCATAAAGATTTGTCTAACCACCGGTCGTTTCGAATTCATATCTTCGCTGGTAACGGTGAAATCGTAGCTGCTCTGGCAGGAGAGATCTTCCTCGCAGCAGCCGCGGCACATACTTCTTGTTTGAATAATTCACACGTGTTCCCGTGTGAATTTTATCGCCAGCCAACGTATCCTTAACGGAGATTTAGAGCTCGTTTTACTCAAGCGGTCGCCGAGCTCGAGTTCCTCGGTTTCATCAAGAGTTCCAGGAAGAAAGCGGATCACGTAAAACGGCTCATGTGAAGATTATCGCCCATTTTTCTACTCCATTGTCATACTTTTTTCTAATAAAATCTTACCGTCAAATAACCGGTCTTTTTCATCGCCTTTTTAGGATAATCGGTGGTAGATCTTCTCGGATCAACAAGTGACGGTGTTCGAAGCTCGGTGAGACGATTGTGAAAAATCGTACAGCCATTTTCAAGGTCCAAGCTTCAAAATGAGTCCAATTCGAAATGAACTAAATATGAATTTGCTAAAACTGTATCGGGATATCTACTGCCACCAGTCGCCTAATTAATTCTGTCTATCGACGCGTCTATCACAGCGCTGGATCAGCCGGATCAGCTGCTGATCACTATCAATCCCGACATAATGCCGAATACATTCTATAATCACACAAATATACTTAGGCGATAGTAGAACGCCATATTTAAGGGATCAATCATCGAGTTTCATCTAGGATTTCCATTCACCTGCCAGTGGAAACGCGTTCTCGTGTTCCCATCGAACGAACCCGATATCAATTAATGTCCATTAATTAAGGCGAATCGTTTAAATAATACACAGTCTCCTCCGGCGAGTTAGCGGGAATAATTGTGTCTGGGTATCGCGCGGATTCCGGCCGCGGTAAGTTTCCGTATCATCCTGTGTCGGATAACGATATCGCAAACTCTATTAGCGAAGTTCCGATCGGCCGGGAGCCCTGGTGTATTTGCGCGCGCGAAAGCGACACCAACAGCGACTGAACGAAGGTGTTCGACCTTACACCGTTGCGCATTTGTTACCGCCGAACAATCAGCCTTTGACGGTCTAATAAAATTATCGGCTCGAATCCACCACAACAGCGGACATTATGCGGTTGTTAGCCGCGCGTCATAACAGCTCAGAATGTTGTTGAACTGTGGCTTCGGGGGTTTAATTCATTTAATTACGGGCATCAGAATCATATAATATCATTGCCTCCTGTTTCCCAAGATATAATGGGTTGGCAAGATGGAAGTAATTTCGGTATTTGAAATAGAGCCCAATTTTTGTATTCAAGCAATGAATTTTAATGAATAAGAGGCTGTTCTTTACTATACCGGACTCAAAATTTGTGCCATTCTTCTATAAATTATCATGTATTTGGTATGTGATCCAGTAGATTTGTACCCGGGGAACCTGCTGATCGAAGTTTCGATCTTGTAGGATCAATGGTTCAGGAGCTATGCTTGTTTAAAGTTGAGCATGTCGAAAACACTGAAAAATGCTCAACTTCAAACAAGCATAACTCCTGAATCATTGATCCTATAGTATCGAAACTTCGATCTGCAGTTTCCTCGGGTATAAATCTACTGGATTACATACCAAATACATAATAACTTATAAGAGAAAGGCACAAATTTTGAGTCCGGTAAGGTAAAGTTTACCCGATTAAGATATTTTCCCTTTTGTTCGATGATCTTTTGCCAAAAAGAATAAATCAGAAAATATTTTATTGATTTAGTTCATCGTTTGAATAAAATAATTCGGTTTTCCATTTCATCTTAAAATACCGAAATTTCTTGCCGACCCAATATTTTCGCAATTGTGCAAATCTTTTAAATTTCAGAGCCTTAAACTCCAGAATCCTCGGAAAATTTTTCTCGTGACTGAATCCGACAGGAAGATTGAAGGTTCCGCTTTAAAATGGCGCCTGGAGCATGTATGATTTTTTTCTAACGAATCGCGTATAAGATGCAAGCATCGAGAACAATTTAGCCGCGAGATTAAAACGGAGTCAGACATCTGGAAATTAATTCAACCAGCATCGCGCAGGAATTGAAACAATGCGTGCTCGCATAACAGAGGATGTATAACTCCGGCGTTAGAGAAATCTTCGGTATCGATCATACCGGTATCACAAGCTCGGAGAGCCCGTATGTGTTTCCACAAAGGCACGCGGATCAGTAAGGAATGTGTCAAAAGCTCGGCACGGTTTCGCGGTTTCTATCTACGTGAAATCCGCATGATAGATAGCACGTTACGCGCGAATTAAATTCGGCTTGTTCCACAAATTTATCTACCCGCGGTTTATCTGCGCTAGACACTTGCCCTTCGTGGAATCTGAATCCGGGAATCTCGCGAGTCGAGGTGGTTAAAAATCATTTTAGAAAATTAGCCACTGGATTCGAAAATTGTACAAGGCACATCTCCCAGAAATTAAAAAATTTTAATTTTAACTCAAGTTGAGATTCTGTGTGAGAGTTGAAAATAATTTTTAAAATCAACTACTCGGTTCGTGGGACTAGTTTATTAGCCATTAATTTATTCTGGTGTCATTGGAATTTTCCATACGATTAAAAAGTTCTACGAGGCTGTCGATCTCTCAGAAATTTAAAAATTGAAATTTTAACTCTAGTTAAAAGATTTTGTGTGGGAGATGAAATTAATTTTAAAAATTGACTACTTGGTTCTTGATATCCTCTAATTTATTCTGGTGTCATTGGAATTTTCCACAAGATTAAAAAATTCTACAAGACTGTCGGTCTCTCAGAAATTTTAAAATTGGAATTTTAACTCAAGTTGAGATTTTGTGTATGGGAGTCGCAAATAATTTTAAAAATTGACTAAGTCTAATTTATTCTGCAAAAATTGCAGAAGACAAGATTTGCAGAGTTTCTTGCAAATGATGGAAGATTGATTTCCCATAAAAATAAAAATGGCTAGTAACAGCCGACAAATGCCCCTGGCATTGATGTTTGGAATCTGAGAAGATATGATACTTCGCCTCTTCTCCTTTCAACGAGATCTTATCAACGTCACTCAAGAAATTCTGTAACATGTCCCAGGTATGAAAGCTGTTCGTTTAAATTGATCGTAGTTACCCAGCCGTCGGCATCAATGACGGTATAATAACTACACGGAGGAGACACTGTCTTCAAGTTGAAATTAGTCGATAAAACTCGGCGGTGGCGTGGTTGTTGAATTTTAACTTATTGCAACCTCGTTATAAATTAATTGCATATTAATTTTATCATCAGTTATATATAATCTAGAATTTTTATACGTACGAATTCTATTTATTTTTATTTAATTAGAAAAAATTAATCCAGGACGAAAAACACATAAATTCTTGTTTATTCTTGAGATTGCACAGAATATAAATAAAAAATAATATAAATATAAAAAATATAAAAAAATAAATGATTGGTCGACAGGCAGAAATGACACAAGAGCGTGCAATAAACGCAATAAAATAATTCACAGAATAGAAAACCAACGATAACTAAAAACATTTGTAATTCCTCCAACATTTCGAACGAAATGAATAAATTGTAGCTCGGGTCCAGCGTTCTGGAATTTCGCAGAAAAATTGGAATTTCCACGGATCCGTAATTGCGAATAATTTTGTAATGATTGACGAAACCGGGCCAGTGTGCCTTTGGCGAAACGGGGAAGCAATAACGAAGAGGATTAAGAATACTTTGTATTTCGTTTCACGGGAGCTTAGGTTTGTTGAATCCGTCCGTGTGACGTCAAACAAAAAAAAGAAAAATTCCACCATGCGGATTCAATTAATCCTCCTCAATATTCGTTCGCCTAGTCCGGGCGATCGGGGACGTTAAAATGCACGGACGACTGAGGTTTTTTTTTCACTCGATTCTGTCGTTCCCCGGCTCTGCATAAGAACGATTGATATTCAGGATTTTCAAATAAGCAGAGAGAAAGTATTAAAACCGGGAACGGTCGGAGAAGCTCGCTTAATGCATGCAAATGCGCACACGTCGCTAATTTGAAAAAAAAAATAGATCCGGGGGATAGAAAACCGAAAATAAAATTCTTAGCGAATTAAGAATTATTAGTTTGTTGCCAATTTGAAAGTTGAATTTAAAGGAATTCATTTTATTTGAGTGTATAATATTTATACATATTCAAATATTGAATATATTTGATATCACTGCGACAATATTTTGAACAATGTGTTCAACAATTTTAAACTGAAGCTCTTGAAAAACAGATTAGCGCAATTATAATATATTAAGTAAAGTTCGCTGGAGAAGTGACGATTAAAAATTAGCATGTTGAGCCCATTGTTCAGGGGAATTCAGTTTCCCCCAGTGTTTTTGGCGATCGCAATTTAAAATTAACGAGCGGTACACCGGCAGATTGCTTTCGCTGTTAAATGAATGCCATCCGTGGCCACCGGCATTCGGAACAGCATGAAATTACCAATTATGATTCCGCGACGACTAATTGGTATACACTAGTAACAACAAGAAACGTTCATCGATCACCGGCTCGATTGGTGAGCTCATTTACAAGTTACTGTTTCTTGATCGTGTGCAGAATCTCAGTGCAAGGGGCTCGAGACCAAAATACCTCCTTGAAACAGGCCCTATAAGAAAATATATAACTCCTGCAATTTTGATTGTTGCTAGTTCTAAAAAATCATGAATGCACCTCAGACACCCACGAATGTGTGTGCAAAATCCCAGTGCCAGGAGTTAAATAGTTTTTTCAGAAAAAATATCCAGAAATTCACAAATTTGGCAATCAAGATCAAAATATCTCCCTGAAACAGGCTCTATAAAAAAATAAATAATTCATGCAATTTTGATTGTTGCTAGTTCTAAAAAATCATGAATGCACCTCAGACACCCACGAATGTGTGTGCAAAATCCCAGTGCCAGGGATTCAATAGTTTCTCCGGAAAAAATATCCAAAAATTGACAAATTGGCACTCAAGACCAAAAAATTCCATAATTAATTAATTTCTATTCTCCAGAAAAATCCAGAGAAACTAACTTTTCCAGCAGGCGCTTCGCGCAACATAGTAACTCAAAAGCGCGGAAATCCAGCCATCGCATTGATTTCCCATACGTCGTAAAAAAAAAGAAAAGAAGAAGGGAGGACAGAGAACGAAATGACGCGGACGAAAAGTGTGCGAGCGTCTAGACGGCATTCAGCTCGTCCCGAACACGTATCATTGATAATTTACGATCCCGTTGGATATTCGGTGCATCCGGTACAAAGATATTTGCCTTACGAGGAATGATATATTCGCCGGGGGTCGATGCTTGAATAAAGGATCGAC
This sequence comes from Lasioglossum marginatum, assembly GCA_028455795.1. Classification (NCBI taxonomy): domain Eukaryota; kingdom Metazoa; phylum Arthropoda; class Insecta; order Hymenoptera; family Halictidae; genus Lasioglossum; species Lasioglossum marginatum. The sequence continues at coordinate 8,738,389 of CM052249.1, forward strand.
AGTGTCCGTCCTGGGGGATAGATCCGAAAGATATGGATAGGTTAAAGAAGACGCCGAAGGGACACACAGGGGTCGCGACGGTTCAACGGAGAAGCTTCAAGAGGTTAAGGCGACCCCCTAACTGGAATATCCCCTTTCCATTGATCCCTTTCGGACAGCCAAACTCTTCATAGATTTCTCTCCTCGATGGACTACTGCTTGAGCGTGAAGAGGTCGATCGCCATGCGAAAGTGGTTCGAGATTCAATCGGGAAATAAACGGTTCTACACTTTCACCAGGCTGCACCACCCTAACCACAGCAATATATAAACTTCTGTGTGTGTGTGAATCTCATTTATAACAATATTCTTTGAAAGCATCGGTGGATCGAGACAAATTCGATTATACAATTTATTATTTATTATTTTATAATTTACAATTTTTATTATTTATTATTTTATAATTTATAATTTATAATTTACAATTTATAATTTATTATTTCGTGATTATTCTTTGGGGAGACTGTTGTCAGTAGACAGCGGATCTTTATTTGTAGCTTGTAAAAATTTACAGAAAATGCCAGAATATAAAGTTCGACAGAATCTGGTAAAATTTGTATTTGTTTTGGATCTACAAAGGCTGTTCAGGCATTAAAAATAGGATTTTGTTTCAACTTTCCACTTTCTTAAAATTTGTTTATAAAAATTGAGAATTGCATAAACATCCGCAGTCTAGTTACCAGTGTATTCCTGACTCTTTCCCGGTTGGAACGATACCCCACACGATACAGTTCGGCTCGTATTCAATCGTGTAGCGCACGATTAAGTGGAGCCTCCTTTATCCGAACTTTCCGTTGAGAGAGTTCATTTTCAACTTTCTGCTACCTTCGTTGCAATATTTGCTGAGGAATAATTAGAATTGAAGTTTCCTGATTGAATTTTTTGGGGGACTGTTCTTCTACTTTAACGTCCTTTCGTCATAACGTCAAGCCGCATATCGAATTCGACGTGACACGCTTATCAGACGTTTCCTCCTTCCGATGTCCTTCGAGAGTACATGTTTGCTCTGTGGCCGACACGTAATTTCGGCTTGTAATGTTTGTGTTCTTGCAATACCCTCGCCCCCGCGTTTCGAACGGTGCTTAAGTTTGGGTACATTGTCATTATCGATCTCGACAGACGCTCAGACACGTCGATGTCGAGTGAGCAGCCGAAACACGCGACAATATTAATTTGAACGAGCGCAAGCGGTTCCGACACCGCTCCAAAAATATATTGGGATGTAACCAAGTTTGCGGACTTCTTAAAAAATAATTTAATACTGAACCTACCACGGTGAAATTTCCCAATTATCGAAATGGGTGAACTTTACTTTACTCAAAATTTGTGCCTTTCTCCTATAAATTATTATGTATTTGGTATGTAATCCAGTAGATTTGTACCTGAAGAACCTGCAGATCGAAGTTTCGATTCTGTAGGACCAATGGTTCATGAGTTATGTTGAGCTTAAAGTTGAGCAATTTGCAAAACACTGCAAAATGCTTAACTTTAAGCAACTATAACTTCTAAACCATTGATCCTACAGAATCGAAACTTCGATCTGTAGGTTCCCCGGGTACAAATCTACTGAATTACATACCAAATACATAATAATTTATAGAAGGAAGGCAAAAATTTCCAGTCCGGTAAAATAAAGAGCAGCCTTTTATCTAAATAAAATTTTTGCCCAACTCCGATCCTAACCACTTAATAATAGTATATTTTAATTCTACTAATGTGTTTACTGTTTTAAATGACACCAACTCATTTTTCCCATAAATGATAAATTCTCCTATAAATTATTATGTATTTGGTATGTAATCCAGTAGATTTTTACCCGGGGAATCGCAGATCGAAGTCTCGATCCTGTAGGATCAATGGTTCAGCAGTTATGCTTGTTTAAAATTGAGCATTTTTGCAAACACTGAAAAATGCTGAACTTTAAACGACCATAACTCCTGAACCATTGATCCTACAGGATCGAAACTTCGATCTGCAGGTTCGCCGGGTACAAATCTACTGGATTACATGCCAAATACATAATAATTTCTAGAAGAAAGGCAAAAATTTTGAGTCCGGTAAAGTAAAGAGCAGCCATCGAAATTATAAAAATCCATTTATGGAACGTAATGGAATAAGTTTTCTTGTCCAAGCATCTATTATATTGAAAATTACAGACAATCTCAATAAACTAAATTTTTTTAATGCTTGGCAGTCAATCTAGAAATTAATTAAAAAAATTCCGGCGCTTGTTTGCACACGATTTAACAGTGATACATTCTTTTTATCTATTATAGAAGTAGAGGAACGTGTCTTATATAGAATCGCGACACGTCACGAACTCGGAAAACACTGGAGCTTAGGAAAGAAAATAACTACTTCGGGAAAGAGTTAACTTATAATCTGTACGCCCTAACTTCGGAATGAATAGTTACGAACTGGAATGAGGAACGTCCTCAGTTTCTCATGAATAACGTAAGAAATTGAGTTTCTCGAAGATTGAGCCATTCTCTGAACGTTAAAATGGAGCGAACGGTAAAATGTTATAAAAATTGCCCGGTTCTCCGAAGCAGCCTCGTTACATTGTAATTTCTTCTACTAATTTTTTTCTACTCCCGAAGCCTTTAACATTGCTCGAAGATTTCCAAGTAGATGAGAATTTATTTGCGGCGGCGGCTTTCAGTACGCAAAAGGAATTCGAATTCCGATCAAGTTATTCGCGGATAACGCACACACGAGATCGTTTCATTTTCTGGCACATGCGTCACGTAATAAATTCTGCTCCGCGATTATCTCAATAAACCGCTGGCATATCACAGGAATGAAAGTCAAATCCTCTTACGACGTATTAAAGGGAACCGCGGAATTCGGTCGGACTGCAATCGGAATTACATATTTCGATTCGAACGGGACGTAGAACTACCGTATTTCTCCGAATTATCAAAACGAAATGGGATCCGTCGTCATCGCTTCTCTTTTTCCCACGTGTCTCCCGAAAAACAGTCTTTGATCGTACATGGTACTCCATAAAAAAATATGTAACTAATGCAATTTTCATTATTTTTGTGCCTCAGGTACCCACGAAAAATCTCAGTGCGAGAGACTCGATACTTCTCTAGAAAAAAATTCCCAAAAATTGGTAATTTGGTACTGGAAACCAGAACACCTCCTTCAAACGGGCGCTATAAAAATATAAATAACTCCTGCAATTGTTATTATTTTTACTTGAAAAAAATCACACATGTCATTCAAGTACCAATAAATAGGTATGTATGCAAAATCCCAATGCGAGGGGGCTGGCAGTTTCCCGAGGAAAAAATCGCGGAGCATCGCTCGAGAAGAATTCCCCCTTAAGGGCGCGGGAGAAACAAGAGGATTGGCAATCAGCGGTGACTAAAGTGAATCGTTCCTGGCAATTTCGCGTTTCTCGAATGCAGCCATTGTGTGTCAGGCCGTGCAGAGAGGCCTGCACAGGAGATTCATGGGAACCTGGAACAAGAAGGTTACATTTCCCACGGGAGGCAGCATTCTCCTTTCATTTTCAGACTTATTTCCATCCATCGGGAATGGAAGGGGAGAGAGGGCGATCCTGAGTACGTAGGAAGGGTCCGCAGGGATTGCGATCCAGCCATCATCCGTTCTGCGACGCGAAAATCAATCTCAACAGCTTCCGGTATCAATCTCGCATCACACCTGAAGCTCACTCGACCGCATTCCTTGCGAGTCCGTCGTTCGGATTTTCATCCTTTTCCCGAATAGGATCGTCCACGAAATCGCATGGAACCGGAGAGAATATCGGAAACCCAGGGACGGAGGGGCTCCTCGCGCGCTTGCTTCCCCCACCAACCTCTCGCGTCCCGTTTCCATGGCGACGGCGCTACTGGAGGGGGACCGTGGCCGCTGTGGTGGGAACGGTTTCGCTAATTTCGTTAATTGTGGCACACGTGCGCTGAGTTCTATGCTTGGACGGACAAACGCCGCATTTTACAATTTCAAAAAATTTCAGCATATCCATTAATTGAGCTTTATCATGAAAACAAATTCGGAAGACTCAAAAAAATAATGCAATTTAACCGATGTCCTATGTGAAAGCTTTAGTGATCAGAACTTTAATTTGCAATATTTTTAATTTCTTTAAATGTTTTTCAACGTCCCCGACTGAATGATACAGTTTCCAGTGGACCGCCGCTTATCTAACGAACAACGTTTTTAATTAGCGTTATCTTCCGTAAGCAATATCGCCGGAATTGAGATTTAATTTGTTTCTGTGGGAAAAGTGTGTAGAAAAAAGAGAGAGAGAGGGAGAATGAAGAAGGAAATTGTGAAGGAAAAAACCGAAAAATGAGAACGAGTTAAGTGGACAAGACAAAGCCGTGTTTCGGCCCCCCGGAGGTGAAATGATAAATTAAACCGAGCAATAATAATGTTCCGGCCGCAAAACAAGACGGCCCCGCTTGCAAAATTATGGAAGTTCCAAGACTAATTGGCAAACTTTTCCGCGACACGTACAATTCCCCGGCATTGTCTCGCTTTGTGTTCTATTTTTCCTCTTTTTTTTCGGAATGGACAATCACTATTAAAAACATCCCGGCGGTTCGTAGTCCAGCGATTTAACGTATAACAGACCAGGGAGGGAGCACGCCGGAAATATCGCGTTCGAAATTTTTCAATTTAAAATAAACAATTTCGGGAACGCGGTCGGAATAATGAAACCCTCCGACCCGCGTCATGCGATTATAGCGCGGCGTAGAAAAATAATTGTGGACGGGCAGAGTAACGATATTTTGACGTATCAAATTTTACGGAAATTTGCCGCGCCTGCAGGAAATTCGAAAAAATGTTTTACGCATTTTTATGACCGCCTGTTTGCATGTTTAAACGTCACAGCTATTCTGTGGAATATCTTGTTTTACATTTTAGAAATACAGTAAACATCCCTTTACTGTCCAACAGCCGTGTTTTGTTCGGACAGTGATCGTAGCCGGACACTATTTTTTATTTATGACTGCGTCTACCGCGAGACTTCAATAGAGAGCCGAACATAGAGACCCAGATAGCATCCGACGTCTCATAGACGTCTGTTTTACGTCGTTTTTAGGTCTGAACGTCTTACGTCCCAAAAAGACGTCTATTTGGAGACGCCGTTTTTACGTTTGAAATAAGATGTCTAAAAGATGTCTAAAAGACGTCTCAAAGACGTATCGATTTGGAAAATAAGACGTTCAGGAGACTTTCGGGAGCCATTCAGACGTCCGAATGTCTTGCGGCAGGCGTCTTACAGACGTCTTTGAGATGTCTCAGTGCTATCTGGAGAAGGACAGACGTGCAGTGGAGTGGGTAAGCACTGAACAGTGATCGCGTCCACGTAAAGGGGCGTTTACTGTATTTTGGAAATGGAAAAAAGCTGAAGATTAACATTTTAAAAGATAATTCAAGTTGATCTAGGGAATAAAGATGAGCTAAGTCGAAGTATCGCGAAAAACGAATCGGTTTTCCGGTGTGTTGTTTCATCGAGAACACAGTCGGCGAAGTTCATCCCCGCGTTTCTTTCGCGCGGCAACTTCAAGGCGAGTTTCTTTGTTTATTGGCCGGGCCGGCAAGAAGTTTGCAGAATTTCTTGACGATAAATGGCTCGGGATTGCCCCGTCTCATCGAATTGTTTTTGCGGCGAGTTCCTTTGAAAAATTGCCCCTGGTCGAATAATATTGGCCCGATCGTTTTGCTCCGGCGAACACCGTGGCCCTTCAATTATTTACACAAAACAGGCTCTCTGGAGAAATTCGCGAAAACAAATCGATAGAAAATAATTCATTCCAAATCGCTCTGTAGCGTGATAGTATCGACCAAGAACTATCAAATTACGAAAAAGAAAACTTTTGAAAATTCATGGTTTTGATACTAAACGCCTCGATTGATTTAATTCATATTTTTCGACTTTCTGTCCTGAAAATAAAATTAATATGCCGCTCGAATGTGGACACTTCCTGAGCTTAGTTCTGGACTTATTGATGGAATGCATAATAACGTGTAACAATTAATTATGCATTCCACTGATCAGAAAATATACTTCAATAATTAATCACGCTCCCATGCTTAATATTAATGAATTCCTCAGAGTGAAACTCTTCAGAAATTGGCCGCAGCTCTCTCAAAGTATCAGACAATGTATATATTTTCAACTTTTAATTATTCAAGCAGTTTCAGAAATTTTATATTACATTAAATAATTATAATTAAATATTATATTAAATTTTATATTAATTATAAACGTGTGACAACAATAATTCATTGTTCTATATATAACAAATCTATTCAATAATCGACGAACTTCTGTGTAGTTTCTAAAAACAAATCACTGTTTTCCGAATGATTTGAATTCGTTATTATTTGCTAGCGATTCCCGAGTGCTATCGAACTCGAACATCAATATCGAATCATCGCAAAAAGTTTCGTGAATTATCGAACATGTTTTTCCGACGAAAATGCGGATCAAATTATTCCACGATCTTTCAATCGAACTTAATTGAACGATAAAAGGATTGTTCAACTTTAATGTGTACGATTAAAATATACTGGGTATCTCAAAATTCCTTCAACATCCGGAAAAAATGGGAGGTTCCTGAGATCATTTGAAGCAACATTTTCCTTTGCAAAAATGGCGTCCGCGGCTTTGTTAAGGAGTTATTAACGAAAAACATGGACCAATCAGAGCGCGACCTAGACGCGTGTTGGCACAGTCGGCCTTTTCGTTAATAACTCCTAAACAAAGCCGCGGACGCCATTTCTGCAAAGGAAAATGATGCTTCAAATGATCTCAGGAACCCATTTCCGGATGTTGAAGGAATTTTGAGACACCCTGTGTATACTACTGTAAGCGTTCATCAGCGACTGAGACACAGCTGGATTCGTTCGGAACAGGCCCGAGTAACTAGCAGAAAAATCGCCGAGCAAAAGGGGACGACTTAACACCCGCGACTTAACGGGGGGAGCGAGGGGAATAGCCGGCGACTTTCATTAGGTCGTCTTCACGTTTAATTCACGATGAATGGCCGCGTCTACGGGGGTGAAACAAAAACGATGATACCCATGGAAAAAAGCCGGCACCCCCAGGGTATTTGTAACCTTCGTCGCCGGTAGCCGAGCCTTGTGACTAACGGATAATCGTCATTCACAAGGCGGATCTCTTTTTAGACTCCCTTCTGGCGACAAGGCAACCCTTCAACACTTCGAATACTGAAAGGGTCTCGTCTGTGCAGGGGTGGCGAGAAGCGCAGTTTGATCGAGTCGAGCGAAACACCACTTTCACACTTGTTTCAACCATTATATTCTAATCATAATTATTATTTTTCCAAATGTCATGTTGGTCACGAAATTTCTGTTGAAATTGTCCGGTGGTGCTTTTCCGGTTAAAACGAGTCCAAACACGACGCGATTCGGAGCAGATTTGCCTGTTTAATCCGCGATATAGCGGAGCCTCGATTATCCGAACTGGTCAGAAAAATATGAATCGTATCGCGAGGGGCACCATTTTCCAATCAGAAAAGAATCAGAGACACATTGATCTAAGAAATATATTAACGTTGATGTTTCATCGAAGAGTTCGGATAGTAGAGGTTCCACTAAATTGTGAATTACGCGGGTATGCTTAATCGCAATATTATCGTGTGGGGTATCATTTTAACCGGAAAAGAGTGAGGAATATAATGGTGAAAGTAGAATAAGGAAATTATTAAGAACGACAAAGTTGTGACAAGAAAACCGAGTTCTGGGAAGGTGGAGGATGTCCGCGCTTTTTCGCGAGTCGTGTGAGCATAACCGAATTGGGTCACGTATTTCAGCTTCAAAGACGCTAAACAGACACGTGATGTCGCCGGGGTTGAACAAGGGCCAAGTCTCGGAGAGACCGGCTGCTTCTGATATCTAGTGTTTCGAGTGACGGCGAAGTCAGACGCCTTGGGGAACGGCCGAGCGCGACAGAGACAATCAGATCACGGTTAAAATAAGAGAAAAGAGAGACACGGAGGGTTGTACGGGGGAGAGGGAGAGAGAGGGTGGGGGGAACTTTGACTGGAGGTAGCAAAGCGACTGTTCGCATGGAACTTAAGGACAGTATATAGTTAAAGGCGAAACAGAGGACTTTGAAGGAGAGCTCGTACCAAGAAGCTGGTTACATGGTGCTCGACGTAGCGAAGAACAAGCCGGTTAGGTCTGCGACATATCTTGCGGCTCCTAGCCACAGGCCAGACTATAACCTTCTCTACTGTTTATCTTGTTACCGACTGGTGAATTCGAACTCGTTCAACCGCCAATATCACGGCCCGTTCTACCGGAAAATCTTGCACGGGGCCTGTTAATCAGCTGCTAACAGGACACGTCCTTGTTATCCCAGAGTTAGCGAGTTCCGAACAATCGCGGCGGGATGGGGAACATGCGAGTCGTCTCCATACATTCCTTGCGAAACATATTTTTATTGTTGCAGAATGGGTAGGCAATTCAATTTTTATTTTAGTCGATGAATTGGAATTTAATTTCACAGGAAAATTCAATTTTAATGTAAATTTGATTCCACAGGAAAATTCAATTTTAATGTAAATTTGATTTCACAGGAAAATTCAATTTTAAT
>CM052249.1:8747128-8771554 GCA_028455795.1 Lasioglossum marginatum
GGTATGGTCATGGTACTCGTTGGACTCGTCTCTTCACGCTCTACAAGAATATGCACTGAAATATATAGGGTGTCGTATAAAAAAAAATCTATGCAACGATAAATAAGTCGAAAATCAAAAATAACTTACCCATGTGGTAGAGCACCTTCGCAGTCCCGTTGTACTTCTGGAAAGCCCTGTTCGTCGGCGCGAACACGGTCACGTGCCGGTACATCAGGGTCAGGTTGGCCACGGGATTAGCCTCCAGTAGATGATAGAACTGCAACAAAAGGCGGAGACAAACGATTCAAACTTCGTTGTGCATTTTATAAAAACAAAGGACGAGCATCGATTTCCCGTCAAAGAAATGCGTGAAACGGGGGTCGGCAAATATTTTCGCGAGGGAACTAATACGGTGGATCAAGCGACTCAAGTCACGGCGGATTAAGTGCGGGGCTGTACGTGCCGAATTAGTGATTCACAGAGCCAAAGGCGTTTAATCCGACGTGTCGAATCAAATTTCCCGGGGAATTTCGTCTCTATCCTGCAAAAAACCCACCCCGCCGCCCCGAAAACGCGCACAAAGGCAGCTCGTTAGTTATCAATGCGTAATTAACCCCCGCGGGACGAAAACAGTCGATGCGGAATATTAGTCGTGTTTTCTTCTCCGCGCACGCGGCGACGCGGAAAGAAAACGCTTGAAGAGGACCCGGAGGAACGAATACGTTTTTGCGAGCAGAAGGAATTACGGAGGACCTTTCATTAGGCTACCCGCTACCGCTGTTCCGTTGGCGGTACGTTCGTCGACTTTTTGCCGGATATAAACCGAGAGTCTTATGGCTTCTGAGAAATTTCAGCCGAGGACCCGTTTGTCTGGAGAGGGTGAAAATAACGCCGGTCGAAAATACTTGCGGCGGAGGGAGACTCTCTAGGTTTGATATGATAACAGAGTCAGCGAACTCCATTTTTGGAAATTATCTGGCAGCTCCTCCTGACGTTCTCGTGAAATTTCCCTGCAATTTTTGATGCAATAAGCGTCAATTGTTGCTTGAGGTATCTGTTCAATTTTTTTGGTAATTTCTTAACATCTCAATTTTGCTGTAATTTTTTCCCCTATTTGCTCTAATAGCGTCAATTTTTGCTCTAGGTACTTATTGAATTTTTTTGGTGATTTTTTAAAATTCAATTTTGCTGTAATTTTTTCTCTTACTTGCTCTAATAGCGTCAATTGTTGCTTTAGGTATTTATTGAATTTTTTTTTTTATTTTTAAAATTCAATTTTGCTGTAATTTTTTCCCCAATTGAATCTAATAGCGTCAATTATTGCTCTAGGTACTTATTGAATTTTTTTTGGTGATTTTTTAACATATCAATTTTGCTGTAATTTTTTTCCCCTACTTGCTCTAATAGCGTCAATTGTTGCTCTGGGTACTCATTTTTTGGTGATTTTTCAAAATTCAATTTTGCTGTAATTTTTTTTCCTCAATTGAATCTAATCGATCGTGGATCTCGTACGAAAGATTTTCTCGCCGATAAGATTCCCGTGACGTGGTAGAATTTTTAGCAGCGACGCCGTACACTTCCTCGAATTGAATACATTTCTCTTCCGGCGCTCGTGCCCGACGTTTTATTCTTTTCAAGGAACCACTGGTCCGGCCTTCCGGCCGAGGATACTCTCTCCAGCTTTCACGGTTTCTATATCAAATTGTTTGCCGGAATAGCCTTTGATTCATACAACTTAGTTTGCTTTGAGTCTAGCGCCTGCCACTACTGCCTCGAAAGAGGATTCCGATCTTGTTATCCGACGTTATTCCGCGAACGGTTTCCACTGATGTGCTCCCGTGCAAGGTCAAGCTGATTCTCACAGATATCATTACAGTAATGTATCGATACATGTAGCGATAAATTTCCGAACCGAAACCGTCACAAATATGGCGGTCAGACATGAATACAAAACATAAAATTTTCATTTTGTTGAAGATTTATAAACTTGAACCTGTTTTATACCGAGTGAGTCATTTAAAGTGAAACAGACCTATATCTCGGAAATGAAGCATTTTGGAGAAAAATGTTTCAGACAGAAGTTGTATGGTCTCAAGGGGGGCATATTGTGACACAAACATTTTCTGCGTGGGTGGAGGCATAGAGGAGATTTCAAGGTCACCTCGATTTTTTTAAATGGAAAGACCTACTTTCTGCGCCATGAATCGATAGACTATCCTGAGTAAAAATGTATTGACCTTCATATGTCCTAACTCTGATAGTTAACGAGATATTATCGAAATAATTTTCTTTCTTCTTTGGATAATGTCTCGTTAACTTTAGTTTAGGACATATGAAGGTCAACACTTTTATACTCAGAATTTGATACTCCATCGATGTGTGGCAGAAAAAATAGGACATTCTATCTAAAAAAATCAAGGTGACCTTGAAATCTCCTCTATGCCTCCACCCATGCAGATAATATTTGTGTCACAATATGCGCCCCTTGAAATCACACAACTTTTGTCTGAAACATTTTTCTCCAAAATGCTTCATTTCCGACATATAGGTCCGTTTCACTTTAAATGACTCACCCGCGGTATAATGTAGCTAAGGAATAAATATTTTGTTTTATATATACTACACTTGTAACTAATATAGTGCTGGGGTTGTTGGTGTACTATATGAGTGACTTAGGCTGGAGTGCAAAGGGTTAAATATATAAATATTTACATATTGTACGATATTAATTTGATTTGATTTTATTATTAGATAGATTGTATTATATTAATTTCATATTGGTTGGAAGAGATGTTTAATTTTTTGGAGAATAAAATAGAATCCGAGTGCAAAGGGTTAATTTCGAGACGAAGGTGTCCTATGGATACGACTCGCGAGAATCGTTTCGTCGATCCCCATCCTATCTGCGCGAGAGGAATCACCGTGATTCCATTTGTGCTCCGATTTTCTTCTCCCTCCCTATAGTCTCGTTCACCATCCGAAGGTATTACAAAGTTCGAGCGATGAAATCTACTTACGTTTTCGAGGGAATTTGCGCGTCTAGAGCCGCTCGATTTTCCCGGGGAAACATGTATCAGCATAAAACAGGATTCCATTCCGAACCTGTTGAGCTGTTTACCGAGTTTCCTCAAGGTCTATCCACTCGGCACGCAGTACCCCAGCTTCGGCAGCCTGTTGACCTAATTCCTGATCGTCTCTCTCACACCTGTCCTAATCATTTTGTTCATCTTTTCTTGATGGACAATTAATCTTCGGGGGTAAACTTTACTTTACCGGACTCAAAATTTTTGCCTTTCACCTACAAATTATTATGTATTAGGTATGTAATCTAGTAGATTTGTACCCGGAGAACCTGCAGATCGAAGTTTCGATCCTGTAGGATCAGTGGTTCAGAAGTTATGGTCGTTTAAAGTTGAGCAATTTGAAAACATTGAAAAATGCTCAACTTTAAACAAGCATAACTCCTGAACTATTGATCCTACAGAATCGAAACTTCGATCTGCAGGTTCCCCGGGTAAAAATCTACTGGATTACATACCAAATACATAATAATTTATACGAGAAAGGCACAAATTTTGAGTCCGGTAAAGTAAAGAGTAGCCATCTTCGCCATTCAAGAGAACCATTCAACCACTTACATTCTCGACCATAGCGATGACACGGGCAAACGTCGTTACGGCTACCCTCTTTCCGGACCCTTGGGCCATACTAATTAAAGTAACTAATAGCCAGGTCCAGCCTTGGCCGGCCATCAATCGATTTAACTACAAATTCAATTACACCACGCTTGTTAGATGCGAAAAATAATTAGCCGACTCGGTGGTCTTGCGTTTCCCCCATGCAAAAAATTAAACGGATCTCGTTAACTCGTTATACAATAACTACAGGCTGAACAATTACGTGTTTTCGCCTAATTATTATTTAGTCAATTCCAGTTATTAATTTCTTCCTTTTTTTTAATAATCTTGACGGATCGAAAATTTAAAATTCTGATATAAATAACATCCGCAGGCCGGTTAGAGGAAGATCCTCGGGCTAATCGCGCAAAAAGATCGAGAAGATCAAGATGAAATTTTTCCGAACAATTACAAGGAGAAGTTTGAAACAGCGAAAGAACATTGAACTTCTTCGGATGTTCCCCCATCGAGATAATTAAATTCAAAAAGTTTTCAACAGCGCTGTAGTTATTGTTCAAGATTTTTTGCGGCGGAAAATTAATAAATTATTTTCGCGATATGATATTTTACATTTCCCGGTCGGATGAATATATAAATATCCGGAAAATCGTCCGACAAATGAATTGTTAATATCCACGGTGTATCGTGTACACGACTTGGCGCACGTTAATTAGTCCACGATCAGATAATTGCCAATGTGAATTTAGATCGAGGTCTATTAGCTGCGCAACCTGTTCGACGAAGCTGCTGGGAAATTTCAGATTAATTAGTGGAAGCTGAACTAGGATGCGGTCGATCTAGGTAGCCGTATATTCTATAATGACCGGTCCGCCTTCGGATTGTGCAATAATATTGCTGTGTCTGTATATGTGTCTATCCGAAACGGTTCCGAACGCGATCGAGCAGACGTTTGTATCTTCAAAATCTCTTACGGTCTCCCCCCTCAAAAAATATTAAATTCATTTAATTCCACGGTGGAAGGGACAGTTCTTTTTCTTAGATCGTGCAGATCGAATATGTCGTGTACAGTTAGGAGCAAAACTGATCACACACACTTTAAATCAGAATAAGTTTTTTTATGAATGGACCAAACGACCTCAATTTCTGTGTAAGGCTAGAAGGATTAGTTTAGTAAATGACGTCTAAAAAATATCTTGAAAAAATGCATTTGGTCGGAATTGTGAGAAACAATAGCGAAAATTGATTTTTACAACTTTTTTAGCTGCTTGGTCGACTCGTATAAATTATATATGTTCTGAAAATTTCATTGAAATTGGTTCACTGGTTTACGAGTTATAAACGATCAAAAGTGGTGAAACTTGCAATTTTTCAAGATTTTCGGTCTCCTTAATTCAAATTTTTATTTTTTCCAACTAATTTTAATAATTAAATTTTCATAATAATTTAAAACTGTCCTCAATAATATTAAATTTTTATAATAATTAAATACTGTATTCTCAATAATATTGAATTTTCATAATAATTTAATATTGTCATCAATAATATTAAATTTTTATAATAATTAAATACTGTATTCTCAATAATACTATCCTCAATAATATTAAATCTTTATAATAATTAAATACTGTAGGAGTAGCCTTTCAAAATTGAAAGCTTACCTTATATACATATGTATGACCAGAGTGAGACCCTGTCTTCTCCCTCATCTCCACAGCGTGTTTATAAAAAACAAAGTAAACAGCCACTGAGCGTGCAAGAATACGGAAAATTCAATACAGTATTAGCAATAGTTTTTTGCGAATATCTCGAAAACTAAAAGCGACCCTTCTATACGTGAAAAGGAAAAAGTTGTTCAAAACCTCGGAATTTATAACATATTTAAATTTCATCAAAATCGGAGAGGAGTGCCTCTTCCTAAATAATCACCGTCGTTTTTCTTAGATCGTGTAGATCGAATATATGTCCTCTATAATATATGAAACTATTCCATACAATTATACACACAGTGCACATACAATTGCATGCATTAATATGTATACTAATATGTGTTAATTAATTCCAATTCTGACGAACAATCGGCTAATTTGTTAGTAACCTTAATTTCCTATAGCGAGAGTTCTGAAGTGTCAATGAAGCCACGATTCGAAATTTGGGCCCGACCACTCCGCCTAATGCGTTCATTGCTCGAGGAGGGCAATAACGGTAATGACAATGATAATTTATGCTCGAAGGACGAGGAGCCGTCCATCATAGCTTTCCGCGAGGAAGACGTATCGATGGCGCATCGGGTAAGTGCATCGAGATATTGAGATGTAAGCCACGTATTCAATATAAGGGCGGTCCCACCCCTCCCTCTCCCTACGAGAGCCCGGTTTTCCGTACCCCCCCTTACTCTCTCGCACGCGACTGCACCTCCCTCTCTCTCTCCCTCGGGCAACATTTCCAACAAACGCGGCACCCGACCAATTTACAATGGAGCCGGTTCAACGGCGCGTGCAATAACGTGGCGAATAATGCATCCGCGCCACGCTCGGGATGTGCACCGTTCCAGCGACAGAGAGGGAGGGAGGGAGAGAGAGAGGGAGGAAGGGAGAGGGAGGGAGGGAGAGAGAGAGGGAGGGAGAGAGAGACAGGAGGGAGCGACGCTCGGACCGCAAACGGTTCCCCAACAAATTCCTAGAGAATGCTATCATCCGCGCGCAATACCGCCGAATTTCGTGTTCGAAACGTGGACGTGATCCTCGCGCGCAGATGCCGCGGAAACTTTCCTGTCTCGGAAATCTTGGCAGTTCTATTCAATCCTGTCCCCTCCTTCCATTCGTTCAAAACCGCGATAAAAAATCATTTCTGACTGGTCGCTTACGGTGCAATAACGCTCCATTCCATACATATCTAAATTCCTCGTTTTCACGGCGAGTTCGGATAGCAGAGGTCCCAGTATATCGCGTTTTACACGGACGTTTACATGCGCGATGCTAACCCCACCGTGTTTGGAATCGTTTTACGCGGAGAAGAGTCGGCTAGAAGCTAGTGGAAGTTTCGCGAGGAAATAGTTATAAACAAAATAATTGCAGCGATTTTTATCCGGTCGGTGCCAGCGGCCCCAGATCGGAAAGTCGTGTCTGGACCGAGAAAAGGGGCGTTTCTATGTCGAATTTTTCCATGAATTTGTGCATGGCGGCAATTATTTGTTATATAGATACGTGAATATAGCAACATTTCAGTATTCTGCAAAGTCCGAATATAATATACGAAAAAGTATCCGCAAGATATTCATCCCGGTCAGCAGCGTCTTTGTTGGTTTTCGCCCTGGTTTACAGGAGAATACGGGCGCGCGTATCGAAAACATATCGCGGATGCATTATTTGCCACGTACGTCGCACGGTCCGCTGGGTCCACATCCCATTGTAAATCGGCCAAGTGTGCTTTTGTCGGGAATGCCAGCCGGCGGGCGGAGAGTCAAGGAGCCAGAACATGCGCACCATTAATTTGCATATTATTTACACATGTTATTACGCGGCTGCCGCGCGAATCATTCTATCGTGTTCGCCGGGAATCGCCTCGGGAATTTAATCCGGAAGAAACGAATCGTCAGATCGGAAACGATGCTCGGCGACGAGTCAACTTTGAAGGGCCATACCGTCCCCTTAAAGTTACAGTGTCACTCTGGAACACGCTCTATCGGCTCCCTAATGTCCACAGAAACTCCACTTCACCCCATTTCGCCCATTTACCTCCATTCATCGACGAAACACCCGACGTAATTGTCATTCGTAAACTTGTTTTATTGGAAATTGTTATAACTATTTCGTTTGTGATCATTTCTTCGTGAAACCTTCACTAGGTTGTTGCTGCCTCTTTTCCGCGTAAAACGATACCAAACACGATGCGACTCGGATCGCGCATGGCTGTGTAAAACGCGGTATACTGGGACCTCTGCTATCCGAACTCGCCGTGAAAACGAGAAATTTAGATGTACATGAACGGAGACATTGCTGTGCGTAGGTAACAAGTAACGAGGAGTTTATTGCTAGGTAAATGAATCTAGACTGTGTCTAAACTAATTCTGCAGATAAAGTTGCAAAAAGGTGAACGACACAATGATCCGCTGGATTGATAATACTGTCGCGTAAAATTTATACTTCCGTCCGCTTCGGCTCCTTTCTTCCCGTGCTCCTTTGAATGAGCGGAATGGAAAAAGTTCTGTTTCTCTAGGATTAAAAGTTTAGACAGAAAGTTGAGCTCTCTTTATCATGGCCTCAACAAACCGGTGGAAATGAACGGAGGGACGACCGGGAATCGCGAACAACTTTCCGAATGAACTATCAGTGTTATTCGTTATTCTTTTCCGCCGTGATCGACAGGACAAATGAGGGGACGCGGACGAGCTTGGAAGTTCGATTAAATTAAAACGTTGTTGTATGCGAGATCCTCAATCTTGGAAACGCGAAAAAATTATAAAACTTCCAGTGTCGCGCAATTTACTGGGTAAACTCACTCTTTCGAACAACAAACTTTATAATTACATATAAATGTTTCATTTACAAAATTAATATGAATATATAGAAATATGTATAAAATTATTATAAATATCCAGATAGCACCAAACGTCTGATAGGTGTCTGTTTTATGTCGTTTTTAGGTCAGAACGTCTTACGTCCCAAAAGACGTCTCTAAGACGTCTATTTGGAGACGTCGTTTTTACGTCTATTTGGAGACGTCTTTAAGACTTCGATTTGGAGATGTCGTTTTTACATCTATTTGGAGACGTCTTTAAGACTTCTATTTGGAGACATCTTTAAGACTTCGATTTGGAGATGTCGTTTTTACGTCTATTTGGAGACGTCTTTAAGACGTCGATTTGGAGACGTCGTTTTTACGTTTGGAATAAGACGTCTTAAAGTCGTCTTTTCGGAGATGTCGTTTTTACATCTGAAATAAGACGTCTTAAAGACGTATTTTCGGAGATGTCGTCTAGAAAGACGCCTAAAAGACGTCTGAAGACGTCTCTAAGACGTCCAATTTTATAAAATAGATTTTATATTTATAAATGTAAATAAATATAAAATTTTATACTTAAAGATAGAATTTTTCCAATTTTTTTTAATAGAGTTATTAGAAAATTATGAAATATAGGGATAGTTTCAATTTTACTTGACAGTAACATTTCTATAAGTGTGCTATATTTTATACGTATATTATACCGTGCCATTTGATCGAGTCGATAAAAAGTTGTGTCCCACCCCGCAGTATAATACATGTAATTTCAGGTTTTGATTCATCGAATATGAATGGCGACGGAAGCATGTCACAGGGTGGAACATTTCCATAAAAGATTCCGCACGATCGGCTCCCGGGGTTCCAGCTATCAGCGTACAGTAGGGGACAGGCAATTGATTCCTGCATTCCGGTAATCCCTGCATGTAATTTCTATAAAACACGAGATATAGTCAGGAAATTCGCCATAACACCCCGGTGACTCATCGACTGCGTGGGGCATCCCCTTCTAAACAACTCGAAGAAATGAATTTCTGCGGGTAGCTAGCCGACTGGCGCCAACGAAACCACCCCTAAAATTTGCCCCTCTCGGAATCGGGGATCACAGTTCTACTCTCTTGGATCATTCGGGTCTCGCGTGACATCTCATGAATCCTTCTCCACCCTCGCCCCTTTTTCACGCGACACCCTTAAAAGGGGGATGATCGATCGCCGATTTTCCGGGACGGGCGCTCGCCACGCGTGGATAATTCGAAAATGATTATCGCCCGACTGCAAAAATTAATCGCGATCAAAATAAATCTTGCTCACCGAACCAAACATCTCGTAATTGCATTATGCCAGTGTGAATCTATTTTTTCCCGAATTATATGTGGGGGTTAAATGAAAAGGTTTTACCGATAATTGTAACTGTTTGGAAAAATGTTTTAACTAATTTCTGTCACGAATAAAAAATTTTAAATTGCGTCTCCTATTTTCTACATTCAATTTAGGGTGCATACGGGGTGTCCAGAATTTTCGGACAGCGTTCCCAAGGAGCGAAAAGGTGTTACCAATAATTTTATCTGTTCGGAAAAAATGTTTTAACTAATTTCCGTCCCGAATAAAAAATTTTAAATTGCGTCTCCTATTTTCTAGATTCAAAATTAGGGTGCATTCGGGGTGTCCAGAATTTTTGGACGTTGTTCCCAAGGTGCAAAAAGTTGTTACCAATCATTTTAACTGTTTGGAAAAAATTAATTTAACTAATTTCCGTCACGAATAAAAAATTTCAAATTGCGTCTCCCATTTTCTAGATGCAATTTTGGGTATCCAGAATTTTTGGACGTTGTTCCTAAGGTATCTGGCGAATCAGGGCCGGCGGTGCAATCAATTGCGAGTTCGAAAGCATTCCGTCGGCCGGATGCAACACGACGTGCAGCCGTCTGCCGCACTCGATGCAGTCCGCTCTCTATCAAGGACGATCTGTTGTTCCCACGAGGAAGTTCGCTCCTCGTTTATCTTCATTATCGGCGTATTTGTCCTGGCCCGTTGGGAGGCGGCGTGCCACCGCACACGCGCTAAACATGCGTCCGACGGACTCGTATAAACATTTGAATATTTATGAACCGCACGCGTGGTTCTTGTTTTTCGATCGCTACCGATCGCTGTCTCGATTCGTTGAATTCCGAGAGATGGAGAGAGGAGAGAGAGAGAGAGAGGAAGAGGAAGAGAGTGAACCCCGGGTTCCCTACTTCCGCTTTTTCTCTCGAACAAAGCTTTTCCATTTACATTCCCTGTTTACATCGACGCACGACGCCCCTGTTTCTCTTTGGCCAACAGAGCTCCTTCTGGGCGTCGCTTTGCACCGCAGTTTGCCCTTTATGCAAGGATGCATCGCCTAGGCCCTATACGGTCGTTTGCATTCGATCCCCGTGCAGTCCCATCGATTCCGAACGTGACACAGAAACGTTGAAACGGTTTTCGTCGAACCTTTTCGCTGCTAACCGTGTGTTTTTTCAAGCCCCAGCTACCGCCACCGCTTTCAGTTCCACGTCTTCCTCCAGTTTCGGTGCTTTATAAGCTTCAAAAATTTTCGAAGGTGTCCCGACATTTTCGCCCGGCGTATTTTTCAAGCACTTTTACACTTTCAAACGATTCCGTCGTTCGCCAGCTTTCAAAGCCGCCAATCGAGGGGAACATGTTATGGGGACGGTAGAGTGGGGAGACTAGTATTAATCTGGCTTCAATATTTTTAGAAAGTGTCTACCAATGTTTTTATCAGCCCTATACATATAAATCAACAGTGTCCTCTTACGATGAGATTTTTTATGCAAAACACAAAATAGAAAACTGTTTCAAATAAGATGCTGTTTCATCGAACCCGTTGCAATCGTTCAGAAAATTCATTCAATTTTTATTTTCATAGAAACAGTACAGAATCCCTAATAGAACAAAATATTGTATATACACATTCATATGGTATTAAATAGAGATTCTGTTTTTAATATTCAAATGTACATACAATATTTATTTTACATTAAGTAACAAATATTTTTTTCAAATATGCAGGAAATATCTAGTTTTTAATATTCTTTTTAATATTAATTTTTTAATATTAAGTTTTTAATATTCAAATGTACATGCAATATTTATTTTACATTAAGTAACAAATATGTTTTTTTAAATACGCAGGAAATATCTATTTCACGTTACGAGAAAAATATTTCCTTCTGAATATAAAACGAAACTTTATTTCATTTCTTAATATACAGATAATATTTATTTCGCATATTATGAAAAAAATATTTTTTCTCATTTAAAAATGAATCTTTGATGTAATGTTAGAAATAGAATATTTTTTTTTAAATATGCAGGAAATATTTTACGTTTATCATGGAAAAATATTTGTTCCAGAATGTGCCGGAAGGTATAT
This sequence comes from Lasioglossum marginatum, assembly GCA_028455795.1. Taxonomy (NCBI): domain Eukaryota; kingdom Metazoa; phylum Arthropoda; class Insecta; order Hymenoptera; family Halictidae; genus Lasioglossum; species Lasioglossum marginatum. The sequence goes on from CM052249.1 coordinate 8,758,661, forward strand.
ATACACACCTTTCATATTACGAATGAAATATTATTTGAAATAAGATGCTGTTGCGTCCAAACCCGCTAGAATCGTTAAGAAAATTCGTACAATTCATCAATAAATGATGAAACAAATAAATAAGTTCAGTTCGATCATGACGCGATTGTTCCCGCGAAAATTGAGTGGAAAAAATGATAATAAGCGAGTACACAGGAGGGTAGCACGTTGCTGGAACGAGGTAATGCATTACTCGCGATAATGTAATGATAAATAGTTGGCGAAACGTGAAAAGGTATTATGATCCGATATCTTCCCGCGGACCATGCAGTGCGCTGGCGGAGATAAATAGAGCATTAATATTACAGTGGTAGCACAAGCTCAGAGAGAGAGAATACCATTCTCTCCCCGACACGTGTATCCAAACTTTTGAGTGATAGTTCTATGTAACCGACACCGCGCTCTATGTTTCCCGAGAGAGAAAGAGGGATCCGTTGTACACGACGTGTGCTTAACGATTTAACTCAGCGTTTACCGCCTTTTATGCTGTTACACGGAGCTTCGAAAGGGAGGAGGTAAAATATCACAAAATCCTTAAATATTCAAATTTGCTGTGCTCGAACGCAACCGCGATTAATCTCGAGACTGGAAGAGCGCATCAACATTTACTGTTTCTATTTAGAATCGAACAAATGGAAGACACTCGTCCCCAGAAGGAATAAAAATACAGCGGTTGCGTCTCTGTTAAAAGCGTCGAAAAACATCGACGCGGCTCTCTGTCTCCGCGTATTTATTTCTTTTCACCGAGCCCGCAAACGCAACGATTCGCTCGATTCCGCGGGGAGAGAGAGAAATAAAAAAAGAGTTTTTCTTCTGTACGGCAATTTCATGGTCGGGAATTTGTTCAACGCGGCTCTCGAACGCGGTAACAATATTTTGTTGGCACGCGTATCGAACCCCCGGACCCGGTTTTGTCGCTGCCTGGAGCTAGTTTTGTGGATGGACGAAAAAATCGAACGGAACCGCGATCGTGGACACGTGGTTCGATCACAGAGAATGCCCACTACCATTTTGTTGAGGTCCTGTCAGGGGAAGACAGTATCCTAATCATTACACATAAAAATTGATTTTCATCAACATTTTAAAGAATGGTGATTAAGAACATTTTCATTTCATTTTGAAGAATGACTAGTAAGTAAGAATATTTTTATTTCATTTCACAGAATAATTAGTAATTCAGAATATTTTTATTTCAATTTACAGAACGATTACTGATTAAGAATATTTTTATTTCATTTTACAGAACGATTAGTAATTAAGAATATTTTTATTCCATTTTACAGAACGATTAGTAATTAAGAATATTTTTATTTCATTTTACAGAATAATTAGTGATTAAGAATATTTTGATTTCATTTTACAGAATGATTAGTAATTAAAAATATTTTTACTCCTTTTGAAAGAACGGTTAGTAGTTAAGAATAGTTTTATTTCATTTTAAAGTACGATTAGTAATTAAGAATATTTTGATTTCATTTTAAAGAACGATTAGTAAGTAAGAATATTTTTACTTCATTTTACAGAATAATAAGCGATTAAGAATATTTTGATTTCATTTTACAGAACGATTAGTGATTAAGAATATTTTTATTTCATTTTAGAGAACGATTAGTAATTAAGAATATTTTTATTCCATTTTAAAGAATGATTAGTAATTAAGAATATTTTAATTTTAAAGAACGATTAGTAATTACGAATATTTTCATTTTAAACAACGACTAGTAATTAAGAATATTTTTATTTCCTTTTCAGAGAACGATTAGTAATTAAAAATATTTTTATTTCATTTCTATTGTACTTAAATTTTTCCCTTGTTCCATGAAATTGAGTACGAGAACAATGCACAACACCTGTAGCCTGCCAGTCAATTTTCTGGAACGAAGAACATTGTGACACTGCGAACAATCGTTGGAATTTACGAGACAGTTTATGTCGCAAGTTTATTTCGAGTGATTGTTTCCGCAGGAATCAGAATGGGAAGGTGCCCCGATCAATCGCAAGAACGTTTATCACGTTTTTACGATCCCAGGTGCACTGTGTCATCTTCTTCTGGAGTTCTTCTAATCCAATCTCCTTTCCCGTTGTCTCCTTTTTCGGCTACACTTTCCGCCGATCCCTCGGATCTTCGACAACGAGAAAAAGGACGAGCTGAGAGGACGGATTATGATCGGATAACCCGGAATCGGGAACGGGATTTTCTATGAGCGTGGATTTGCTGACCTCGTTTAAATCCTTCCGGTCCTATTATTTTGAGCCCGTAAACGTCAGCACTTTGCGAATTAGTTTTATGCGCGATCCCGTACCTGGAAACAGAGCCCATGTCGGAAAAATTCGGCGATCTTCTCTCCTCCGACAGGGAAAATGTTTTTCAGTATACCCAAAGGCTGACGCCGGTCATTTATCTTCCTCAGCCGAGGAACTTCTTGTTTCGCATTTGTTTGCAAAAATGAGCTCGTCACTATAGTTTCGCGGCGGTGAAATGTGCTGCGAGTAAACCTTAATTACTAAAACAACAGTTGGGGACTATACTCAGTGTCTCAGAATTTTTTCCGATTTTTCGGAAGCCTAGAACGTGGGGTCTCTTAATAAAAAAAACGATACTGCCGCCAGACGGTTAATTATTTTTTACTAAAACCTTCGGCAATTTGTTCGTTACACTTTTCCGCATAAAACGATGCCAAACACGGCACAGTTCGAGTCCCGCGTAGCCGTGTAAAACAGGGCGAAGTGGAGCCTCCGTTATCCGAGCTTGGAACTTCCTCTCGAATTTCGACTTTTTCGAATGTCTTTTCCGGATTGTACGGCTCAGTCGAGGTTAGATCGTGAAGTGGGCGAGAATCGTCGCGAACAATGCCGCCGATTGCAGTTTTCCTCGGAGGGGTAGTTTTTCACGGTTGTAGCCTGGGACGAGACGGAGAGTTTCCCCGCGGGTAGGCCGTGGCACGCGCGCACGGGAAAAATCAATGGCAAAAGCCAAAGAAAGGAAGAGAAATGCGTCACTTTGTACGCGCGCCGTGCCTTTTCCGCGGGAAAGGGGTGAAAGCCATCGCTCTTACGCTCAAAAATAGAGAAAGGGATTCGTGCGGCTCGAGAAGCGAGAGGGCATTGTTATACCGCGCACTTCTCTCTCTCTCCTCCTCTGTGTGTGTGTGTGTTTGGCTGGTCCCTTCTGCCGGGTTTGAAAAGGGTAGAGCAACCTTTCAGCGGAAAGATCCGTTGCCCTTTTGCCGCTAAAGTCTCGCGGAGGGCTGCTAGACGGGCCGAGATTTCCATTGGATGCAAGCCGGACTATAAATCAAGCCGTTTTGCGCTGTGCTCTTACAACGACTTACCAAGAATTAATCAACGGACGGCGCGCCGGTTATGCGGCCTGATAACGATTTATGCGGGATTAGCGGCCGCCATTCTTTTAGCCTCCGGGTCGGGCTTCTTGGTGACGATGCACGCCGAAGACTAATGGTCCGAACAGCGGCTCCGACGCTGACCTGCTTGCAAATTTCCTTTCTAACGGTAGAAAAGACTCCTAGATATTCGTTACAGTCTCTGACTAAACATTTAACTGTTAGTTCGACCAGATCCTTAAACCTGATCGCGAAAAAAATCAAAATTCCATGTTTACGAGACCTTCCATTCTCGACCCGATTTGTTCCCAGATAGCACACAGCATCTCGAAGACAGCTGTAAGACGCCTCTCGCAAGACATTCGGACGTCTGAACGGCTCCTGAATGTCTCATGTTATAAAATGGTACGTTTTAGAGACGTCTTCAGACGTCTTTTAGACGTCTTGTGGACGTCTTTTAGGCGTCTTTCTGGCGTCTTTAGACGTCTTTTAGGCGTCTTTTTAGACGACATCTCCAAAAAGACGTCTTATTTCAGATGTAAAAACGACGTCTCCAGATAGACGTCTTTAAGACATCTTAGACGTCGGGTGCTATCTGGGTTGCTGTTCCATGCTTTCGAAAAATCGGAAAAAATTCTTGGACACTCAGTATAGTCACTCGCTGGAATTGTTGCAACTGTTGTATTATTAATATGGTTGTTTATTAAACAAACCCCACGAGTCTTATTTCCAAGTTATTGAGATTGATCATGGCTGAAAGATAGTTTCTCGCAACGAATGCTAGCTCGGCAAGGCTAGTTCGCAATGTACCGTGGCGAGAGAAGTCCGTAACGCGAGCAACAATAACAGCATCAGCAACAGATTTATTCTGTTGCCCGGTCGTCTAATCTAATTCCTGGGATCTGATATCAGCCGTATAACGTAACATCCGGCCGCAGCCAAGAAAAATTCCAGCCCCGCTCCAGCCCCGACGCTGTATGGAATTCTCCCAGACTCTAATATACCGTGGAGCACGTTTCTTTGAGCGAGTTAATTTGTTTTCCTTTTTGTGCCAGCCGTACTCCCCACGATATTCCGTGCACGTTCCAGCATAATCCCGCTTTCTTCTTTTCTTTACCTCGCCGCCGACCTACACCCCGCAATCCCTTCGCCGGCCAGCCTCGCGTTTCCTCCTATTTCCACTTCGTCCTTCTTCCCTCGCTGTTCCACCGTTGTTTTCGAAACCGAGGGTGGCCAACCAACTCCGCGGGCGTCGCTGATACCACAACAAACAAAAAACCTTCGGTCGAGCTTTCCTCAAGTTTATGCCGCGATACCGTCCACCGGGGTCGCCGAAAACCCCGTCCCGAATCAGGATTTGCTACCAACTTCCCGAACGGTTTAACTCCGCCGCGAACCCCGTTTCTTGCAGAGACGATTGTCTTTTTCATTATTCGAACGTTTAAAGTTGTAATAAACTTTTTTTTTACTCGACACCCTATATATTTTGGTTGATATTCTTGCGGAGCATGAAGAGACGAATCCAACGAGTACCGTGACCGTACTGTTACGAGCATTCAATCTCGAGACATTCCTGTTTGAAAGCTGAGTAGCTAACAGCAGCCTAATCGTAATGGTATGGTCATGGTACTCGTTGGATTCGCCTCTTCACGCTCTACAAGAATATCGAAGAATCTATACAGGGTGTCGTATAAAAAAATACTATCGACATTGAAAATTATAAATTACTCTCGAATAATCTGATAATTATTACAGATATATTGGATTCGGGATAAGAGGCGGGCTTCCGGCGGGCCGACGTCGAAAGCTCGTGATTCGTCGTTCCGGTATATTTACGGCGCGACGATCGAATTGATTTAGAACCCTCGGCAGTAGGCGAACCAATGCGCGAGAGGCTGGGCCCGGTGCGAGCCGCTTAAAAGCCGAGTAAATAAACGCATCCCTCGTGCCAATAACGTCGCCACGAATCCCGACCCCTTGTCGAGGGTGAGACGCGGTAGGGTGAAACCTCTTACGGGGATGAAACTCGATTTACTTCGGTTCCCTCCCGATAGACCCTGGCTCATGGAGGGGCAGAGATACTTGGACCTGGTAAACAAGGGACGGGCGAGAGAAAGAGAGAGACTCCTTTGAATTCTTCTCGACAACTTTTAAACGACTGTCGTTTGCCGCCTGATAAATCATCGCCCGGCACGATTACAACACGTGAAATGGTCCTTTCAATGAATGATCGCTGGGGTGCTCGCCGATGAACGGGATATCCGTCTTTTGTCCCATGGTAAGACTTTATTTCGGGGATGATGTATTAACTACCAGAAATTGATCGTCCCTGTGTACCAGTGATTTTTATCGTGTCTGCTGGGCAAGATCGAAAGTTGCTCGGCCATTCGAGAGTCCAGTTTACCAACAATCCCATCTCCAATGGCCATATATTGACAACATTGATAATTTTATTTTTCTTTATACGACATCCTGTACATTTTCTTCGATATTCTTGAAGAGCGTGAAGAGACGAATCCAACGAGTACCATGACCATACCATTGCGATCATTCAATCTCGAGATATTCCTGTGTGAAAGGTGAGACCTCGATTAGGTTCCTGTTAGCTGCTCAACTTTCAAACAGGAATATCTCGAGACTGAATGCTCGTAACAGTACGGTCATTATACTCGTTGGAATCGTCTTCTCACGCTCTACAAGAATATCCACTCAAATATATAGGGTGTCCTATAAAAATTCAGAACTGGGATTCGCGGAGGAAGCGTGGGGGTAGTGTCGTAGAAGGGGAAGGTGGAAATGGGACCCAGCGTCTCAGGCAGGGCCCGCTAGATGACGTCACCCAGCGGGCCCAGGACGAAACGGGGACTCCCCTCCCTTCTCCTCTTCATTTTCCGCAGCCGCGAAAAATTCGTAAAAAATCATCTTGGAAGCGTTTTACCAAAATTGCCAGAATTTAATTTGTGGGTCCGACGCATTTGCACCTGTGGGGAAAAATGAATAGTGGGGAAAAATGAATGGTGGGGAATATGGTGGGATCGAAGAGGCTCGTTATACCCAGAATCCCATGGCAGATAAATTCCGAAGGTAACGGAGTCGATTTGCGATACGCTAAGTCCCTGGGGACTGTTTCGTTCGTGCCGTTCCACGGGTTATATATTCGACACGCGTGCCACGCCACTACATTAAACGTCAGAACCGTGTCGAACGCGTGTTGCGAATCCGAATACGGAAGCGCGCCATTACGATTATTTCGGTAGGCTTCCTTCTCGGTTAACGGTTACGTTAGCGAGTTCCCGGAAACCGGAGGAGCATTACCCCCACCCCCATCGATATCGCCGCGGCTTTAATGGTCCTGGTGAATATTGATTATCAATTAGCGGCATAAACACCGTGATCCAAATAGTTAATGAGTCCAGGTTAAGCGGGTCGACGCTCCGAACCAATCGTTCCTAAGTTTTTCCTCCAGTGCTCGATTCAATAACAGATGATTATTAACCTGTACGCATTTATAATAACAATTGAGTACGTGTAATTTGGAAAGATATCTGAAAAATTTATAGTTGCACCATTTAATTTCCGTGGGGCTTGAATACACCCGAATTCAGGGGAAATAAGGTATCCCTTCTCTGCCAATATTGGGACTAGTCACGTGGCGTCGTGGAAGGGGAACGCGTCACGTGACTGAGCGGAAGAGTGGGGCTAGCGTCGCGGAAGGGGAAGACAGAGTGGGGACGCTATAGTGACGCTATAGTCCGGTTCAAACGCAAACATTTCGTCGAAGAGCAAAGTAAATAAAGTGCGCGCGAATTGCCCGGAGGAAAATGGCGTCGAACTACGGGCCAGCGAGCGAGCGGAGCGTGAAGGATTCGTTTCTAAGTTTTTACGGGTGACGCGACCAAAGAAATGGGAAGCTAGGCCCGACGGGGAAAAACCGGTCCTTTCAACGAGGACCGCAATCAGTTGGAATCGTTCGATAAATCAAACCAGGGAAGTTTTAATTGATCGCGACCCGCTTTGGCGAACGGTTTTCACGGGACGACGACGACGGCGACTCTTTTCGTTGTCGCCGTTCGTCCAAGCACCTTCCATCGTGGAGAGACTCTTTTCGCGCTTCCGGTTCGGCAAGTGGATGGGTTACAGTAACTTCACGGTAACTGGCAACTCTATCGATCGAAGTTCCACGGCCGCAACGCGACTTTCGGCGTTTTCCAAAGCTCTCGTTTTGCCGTCGACGTCGCCGCCAGCCTCCGATTAACTTTCTAACGAGTCGATAGAAACTCTCGTTAAATTCGCGTTCCACTGTGCTCGACCTCGATATTTTTCTCGATATTTTTCCTAGATCAACACACTCAACCACCCACGCACCTGTGTCGTTTTATTTCATACGAATTCTTTTTTTTATACGACACCCTATATATTTTACTGGATATTCTAGTAGGCCTCGAAGAGACGAATCCGACGAGTACCATGACCATACCATTGCGATCGTTCGATCTCGAGATATTCCTGTTTGAAAGGTGAGATCTCGGAGAGGTCCCTGTTAGCTACCTCAAATTTTAAACAGGATTATCTCGAGACTGAATGATCATAACTGTATGGTCATGGTACTCGTTGGATTCGTCTTTTCATGCTCTAGAAGAATACCGACGAAACTATACAGGGTGTCGTGTAAAAAGATACTGTCAATGTTGAAAATTACTCCGAAATAATAAGATAATTATTACAGACATATATTGTACTGGGAAAATGAGTAAAACAATTGTAGCAACGTCCAAAATAGCAATCCAGCCAAAAATTGTGTCAGTCATGTGTGTGACGCGGCAGCTCGCGTGTTAATGCTATGCGAACAGAGATAAATTGGAAAAACGAACAGGGAATAGAAAGCATATATCCAGGGTCTATCTCCATCTGGCGAACGTTGAATAAACTGAAAGTCATCCTAGCATGCATATTGTCAACGGTATAATATGGTAATCTTTCTATGTGGTTGCACGGGGACTGCAGATATGGTTAGAGAGTTCGCGATTATGCGACGGTTTCATTGACTGGCACCTCTCAATTTTTTAAAAAATAATACTCAGCCGTCGACTCTCGGATAATCGAACGAAAAAAATTGTGGGATGATTACGGACAAATTGGAAAACAATTATCGCACTTAAATTTTAAATATTAGAAAATACAAGGATAATAATAAAAATTTCCACGTGTTCTATACATTCAAAAGAATTAGTAAGTACTGCATCCAAATTTGAATAAGTGTCCGGTGGCTTAAAAAATGGAAAATTAAAATTTAGAAAATTCAGGAATGTGTTATACGATATTGTAAATTGTTATCGCGTTTCAATCGGGGCACGTGAAATGCGCTCCAAGCGGAAGCACTCGCGAAGAAAGGAAAATTCACGTCCCGAGCAAATTTGCTTTTCTTTCACACGTCGGACTAGCTTAATCTGACGTTTAACATTCAACACGAAAGCGTTCCGCTCTTCAGTAATGTATATCACGGTGTATTTAAACGTAATGGCGCTTGCCCAGATATATTCCCGTGAAAAATTCCCATAATACATCGCCCGAGCCGAAATTTTTATCGCGTTCCACCGCCGGCTCGCTCCATTCTAAACATTCCATCGTATATTTACTCATTTTTATAATCTCGCCGGATACGCAATTTCCCTTTGAATGCCGCGAAATATTTGCTCTTTTATAAAATGCGTGTGCCCGATCTTTTTGCCGGCCTCGTATAAACGCGTGGCCTCAAAGGACCACATTTTTTCTAATAGGTTTTTTCGCTGGGAACTCTGCTTCCTAGACCGACGAATAAATTTCGAAAATAATAATCCGCACTGTTCCACAAAAAAAAAAATTCGTATGCATTTTCCGATACAATTTTTCCCAGAAAAAGAATTCGTCGATTTTTGAACTGCTGCAAAAAAAGAATATTTCGTCTACCTGTCAGCTTATTTTACAGAGAGAATTCTCTGATTTCAGAATGTTGAAGTCAATTTTTTAACTTGTACAAAAATATGTTCATTTAAAATACAAAATTTATTTATTTTCAAATATAATTTTTAATTTTATATTTTAAATATTTTTAAATATAATTTTTAATTTTATATTTTAAATATTTTTAAATATAATTTTTAATTTTATATTTTAAATATTTTTAAATTTAATTTCTAATTTTATATTTTAAATATTTTTAAATATAATTTCTAATTTTATATTTTAAACATTTTTAAATATAATTTTTAATTTTATATTATAAATATTTTTAAATATAATATAATTAATTTATATTTAAAATTAATTTAAATATATTTAAAATTATATAAGATTAAAAAAATTCTGGTGAAAAAATTTTGTCAACAGCGTAGAATTTTTTGAATTGGCGAAAACCTGTTGGAAACAGTTTAAACAGAGCGCGAACGCCCCATTAAATTAATTCGAACCCACGGGATCCCTAGTGAAGCACGGTTCACAGACCGCGAGGATTGTCGCTGGGAGTTCATCAGGGAAGTCCTCGCGACAACAGAGGTCCCGAAACGGTTTAAATCGTGTCGACAGAGGCCGTAAAAAAATTCCCCATAAAGCGAGTCGACGGGGTCGAAAATAGCGGGGTTGGTTGGGAAAGGGGTTGGTTTTGTAGGTGGAGTGCGCGTTAGAGGAGACATCAAGCCGCTGTCAGGTATATCGCTCGTATTTTCAGCTCTCCCGCCGGGCGATTGATAATCTCGTTGAGCGTTTCGTCATCCGCGTAAACAAATGTCCCGTGAACCAGTGTCTAAATTTAATTTCGTTCCGGCGACCGGTAAAATCAATTAAATGCCTGCGTGGATTCCAAATGCACCGGCCTGTGTGTCCCCTATGTAAATTAATCGAGCGACCGGGCCGAGCGCAAATTGCGCACAGTTGCCGCCCGTTTGCCCTCCGCGCGTCCTCTAAACCGCCACTATTTTTGTCCTTGGTCCTTCGGATTGCCCTCGAAGTGGTTGTCGCGAAAATTGATCGCGCAGGTGCCGGGTCGGGTATTTTTCAGTCATTGTTTTCATCGACAGGAACCCTGTACAGTAAACGCACCTTTACTGTCCGGGTCCGTGGGCACGATCACTGTCCAGTGCCTACCCACTCCACTGCTATTCTGTCCTTCTCTATGTTCGACTTTCTATTGAAGTCTCGCTCGGCGCGGTAGACGCAGTCGTAAATCAAAAACAGTGTCCGGGTACGATCACTGTCCGTGCGAAACACGGCTGTTGGACAGTGAAGGAGCGTTTACTGTAGTCCTAAAGGATTAATACATATGGAAGGCCAATCAAATTATGCTCTCTCGGGCAATTGAAGATAGAGAGGAAAGGGCCAAAGATCCTAGACGTGCGGTTTTTTTTAGTGGATATTGGAGACACCGACCACCTGTGTCCCCCGAGCCCCACATTACCCCCCCTCGGGGGGGGAGGGGGGGTGTACGTAAAGGTATTTTTCCACACGCCTTTAAATAAAAAAAAAGGAACCCTGTAAGTCCAGGAGCACTATTTATTTTCGTTCTCCGCGTCCGTCACGTCGATAATATGGCCGCCATCTTATTTTCGCGAAACATCAAATTGGCTTTCCACTTACGCAAGCTGAGCTCCGCTCCCTGTCATCCCAGCTTCGCCTGCAGTTTCTTTTCATCTTTCCTCGATTCCGGTTACTTTCGAATGTGCCCCGACCCCTATATTGGGTTTATTACGTTTCCACACACGCGCCATTTTCCACCACCTCCCTCCGGCCTCCCGACGGTACATCGCGACGACCGACACTTTTCCTTTGTCCCTGTATAAAATCAAATCCGCCGGGAAGAACAAGCCGTTTCGCCGGGAAAATAAACGAGGTCTCCCCCCCCGTGTGTCTTACCCCCGGCATCAAATTGAATATTCATGGCCCCGGTTTACCGAAGGGATTTCGATACTAATGCGCGGTCGGACTGAATTATTCACCGGCTTCTGCGGCCGGGGGATCCTTTCTCTGACTTTTACGCCGCTCGATGAGACCCCGTAAAACGACGCAGACGTCGTCGAACTTCTTCGAGATCGTCAATGGGAAACTGACGTGCCTGGGTTCATTGTCTTGGGATAGCGGATACCTGGAGGGGGGTTGTAGATTGTAGGTAGCAGACTCTCAGGGCATCAGTTGCCTAGGCATACCCAATTGGGGACGAAACTTTCTGTTAAGATTGTCCTAGGTGTTAACGGAAAGTTGAGTCCCCAATTGGGTATGCCTAAGAAACTGATGCTCCTAGGTGTTGATAGCCTCAGAAGATTTGCAAGGGATCCTATTGGCACGCAAACCAGGACAAACATCTGGAAACCCTCTTATCTCTGGAACCCAATTGGAGACCCTAGCGAATCCTCCTTTCGCGAATGGAAGTGGCCTGGGTCCGGCGCCTAGGAAGAGAGAAGATGGCGTATTTGCGGATGGAAAAAAGAGCCAGCGTCGGTTGAATATGTGATCTCTGGAAGCGGATGAGAGACCGTAGCCTGTTTATCTCGCGTTTCAAAGGGGCCGGGCCGGACGGGATCGCGACGTCTTTCGTTTGCGAATGAGGCAACAGTGGAAAAATATGTAATAGCCGGGGCTGTACCCACCCCGGTGCCTTTGAAATCCGTTACTGGCGCAGTCGTCGAGTTTTAGAACGGGCGAGCCAGCAGTGGGATAGTGCTAGTTCTTCTCTCGAAAGAACAATCGCGGGGGCTGAAGCGCATCGCCAACGGGCACTCTATTACGCGACAGAGCTCCGCAATGCCGGGAGCAAATTCTCCGACGAGGAATGAAGGCCTTACGAGCTATCTGCCGAGAACCGGCATTGAGTCACTATAAATTAGCACTTTCGTTAGCCGGCTCCCTGTAAGCCACATGTCCCCGCCGCCGACTTAATCTCACGTGACTGCTGGGAGATTAGTCACCGAAACCCAATTAGTTGACAACCCGGAAATATTGAAATTCCGGACTCGGACCCGAACCGAATCGCCGTTCAGGAACTATTTCTTCCCTTCACGGCTGCTACCGCTCTCTTATTTATGGTTGTCCGAGATCAGAAAATCAAAATTGTCGAACTTGATCGCTAGGAATACACTCCTGGCGTTTCGCTGATTAAAATGATACCTCGCACGACCCACTTAGCTTCGTATTTACCCGAATAATCCACGATTCAGTAGAACCTCGCCTATCCGAACCGCCGTACAGTGTTGCCAAATGTCCGAAACAGGAAGGAGTACTCCGATTTATCTCAAAATTGACTCTCCGGGGTTTCTCGGGTCGCTGATTACGAATCTAACGTCAATATTACAAAATACAAAATGGCGAATCCAGTACGGCGGATGGGTATCTCAAAAAATTGTTGGATTTCCTTGATAATCAGTATTCCCATATTTTCCGGGTCCCTGATTATGAATCTAACGTCAAAATTACAAGATACAAAATGACGGATCCAGTACGGCGGATGGGTATCCCAAAAAATTGTTGGATTTCCTTGATAATCAGTATT